>JABBOT010000002.1:917024-1152953 GCA_016165875.1 Acanthopleura granulata | reverse complement strand
AGTAACAAATCCCTTGTCTGATTCCTTCAACGACTGAGTACCTTAACAGGCCAATATATATTGTATATGATTGGAAGAAAATTATTTCTTTGTACGAGTCAATACTTAATCTCTAGCAAGTGCTCTGAGACAGTATCTATATAGCCTTAGCAATGTCAACATTGGCCGCGGGAAGGAGGCAGCAAAAAAATCTTGTGGGATTTCACACCCTAAATCCATGATCAGATCTTTATGTCACTTAATTATCGGCATCTAAACCGTGGTTAGCTGAATGAAATAATTCTGTTGAAAAAAAAGAGATTGTGCTTTTCCCACATGTAGTACCGATTACGAAACCGTCTTTTTTTAAATCCTTCAACATGTCAATGGCATAGTCAAGTAATTGGTCATAAACTTTGGCCATGGGCTGTATATCCTTAAAATTCATACTGTGTACATTAGCAGATAACAGTTCAGTGAACTGAATTTCAATGATACGGATCGAAAATGGCATTTTGGCCACAGAGCATTTGGTTTCATAAATTATTGGATAATTTCATGTTTGACGGACAGTCATTCTGCTATGATTTCAAAAATAGTAGATTCTTACAACATCCTTAAAATGAAAATCTTTTTCTTAAATAGATATTCATTCCTCGAGCATTATTCTTGTTAACAAGCGATGTTTGTAATGTTTGTGCTGGATAACCGTGAAGACAGGCCAAATTGAACTGAGATGAGGACAACTTTTTAGTGTGTTCTGTCTGATATTTACAGCAGGTAATTTACGTAAAAGGCTGTCCTTCGTTGAGGTTGCGCAAGAGCATATAGTTAGCACTGACAGGGCTGATAACATGCAGCCTTCAACAGTCTGCACGAAATGGCTGATTTTTCTTTTCACGATGAAAAATTCAGGTTGTAAATCACATACCATCGGTTGGAGTTGTCTTGGGTGGGTAAACGAAACAGACCAACCGATTTCTTAGCAAATAATATTTTTTCAGCATACGTATCACCTGCTTGCGATGATACAAAACGATGATCAAAATGGTTGTCCAGTTTATTTCAAAATCAATGCCTCTTTAACGGACAGGCACAAAGACTATTACATTGAGTGGATGAGAAATTCCAGCAGCAAGATCACTCATATTAGACCAGAGCATAACGACAGCGTGTTTGACAACGTCTCAAGGGAAGTCGGACAACTAGCTCAGAGCCGTTGGAAAGGAAACTAAACAGTCTACTCGTATCTTTCCCGTTACACAATGAAAAGCATCTCACAGTGTCAACAGTAATCTTTATAGCTGGCTTCATAATCCTGAAGTTCGAGGAATTTAATTATGTTAAATTTGAAATCAACGACATCCTTAAGAGCTACTGCGACTTAATGTCAAAGTTATTTATGGAGAGAAGATAAACTGATTTGCTTGTTTTACTTTTCACTGCCTAATTTCGTAACAACACTGAACAATCTTCGCCTCTGAGATGACAAGACATAAACTTCCTATAGAAGTGTTCTTAAAAGTTTGATATTAAATCTGACCATAATTTATTAAATTTCTGGAAAGTTCCGTCATTCTTAGAAGATAACTCACTCCAACCATGATCACATTCTTTACCTTTCTGTACTTTTCGTTTATACTTGACATTTGAACATTTCTTGAAAGTGAAATTTTATGTCTCTCCAGGACAAATTAGTTGTAGGGAGATGGGCAGATCTCTGAAGTTTAGTCATATTCGTTGCTGAAATGGCAAGTTTTTTTAGAGCTTTACGCCGTAATCATCATTTATGAAGTGACAGCTTTTTTCTGGAATGTAACCAAAAACACGGCTGTAACACAGTGAGAAAATTATTAAAAAATTTTAAAAAATTGATTTGCTGCGTTATCTTTCTTTCAACCTATATATTTAGGGCTGAAATCCTAGAGCATGTGTTGTTTTGAAAATAAACTGTTGTGGACAATGAGATGTTATTTTTCGACAGCCTAACATACAGATTCACGACATCGAAACAATAATAGCTGAAAGCATGCAAACGAAGAAATAATAGCTGAAAGCATGCAAACGGGTATATGGACAAGGAAAATATATTGCCATTTTATTTCGGCCTATTTTCGAAAGCTGGAATGGATAGAGGATGTTCAGGTGAAAAAAATTTGTGTTTTAGATAAGCTTTTTGCGTAGGACATCAGCTATTTTATCCTTATTACACCCCGTAGGCGTCACTGTTTAATTATAAAATGTCGATCAGTTTTGTGTGTGTTATTAACCGGGGTGTCCCTGCACTGAGAGTTGGTAAGTTACTGACCAACCTGGCGTACACATATGCTCATCACATTGGCGACATACCATTTGATTTCAACGCTCTGTACACTATGCAGTCAGACAATGATCGTCGACAACTTGTGGTGATGAGGGTCTCACGAACAATGACAGCTGGGGAATACACAACTTCCCTGTCTAACACCGGGATTGAACCCATACCTCGTATATCTTAGCCACTGAAAAGCATGTAAAGCGCCTCGTTCACGACCCGCTCTTTGCAACAATTATAACATATACTTAAGAAGTCCTAGAAAGCTCTGTGAAAACAATCCAAACCATGATGTAAAACTACATGGTATGTACAAAAATTACGTACATATTCTGCTTTACTGTATTCAGAGAGAGCGACTGCAGAACATTTAGGCCGGAACGTATTCTTTGTTCAATGTGCATGAATCTGTAATGACCATATGATAAAGTCATGAACCTGAGCTGTTACGGACATGTTGTAGAGACAATGCTAAAGACCTTGTATACCTCTCTGCTTACAGACAGAACTCCAAATCGTTCGTTGGCTTATAGGTGGTTGCCAAGTGTATGGAATAATGTGAAAGTATTGATATATGTTTACATATACTGGACACAGAGAATGTCTACTGGGCCCAGAGGTTTACCGACCACTATCGGAAGTTCTGAATCGCTGCAGGCATCAACGAGGTCACATACTAAAATTAAAGAACGGTGAACACAATCAAATAAATAAAGAACGAAACAAAGAAAGAGAGAGATATATCATCTATTCGAATAAAGAAATATGAGTACAAACGCACCCACCAAACGACGTACCTGTTTACAGATTGAGTTCTGAAACAAATGGTGCAGATTATGACTAAAATCTGGAATATAAGTACATAGTTATGTGCGGTGTACTCTGCCCATTCATGATCACTTTATTTTTCTTTCCTATTCTTTCCTGTATACTATAACCTCTATACTATAACCAGTACAAATTATATGATTTCCATGTGAGGAGATAGATCCGCATTTTCATCACACCCATTAAGATGGCAGATTTATGAAACCCTTATCTCCAGGTCTGCCTACCGATTGGATGTTGTCCCTTTCCAGAAATATCTGTCCCATATTCTGGATGTGTGAGACAATCGAATCGATAACATCTGCTGGATATACGATAGGTATTTTATGGCGATGTTTTGTCACCTCCAATAACCGGCCTTCCATCCTGACATTTGCCCTGTCCAATAACACTCTGAATATCCTATTTAATACAGATTTATCTCTGATTAATTCAAATTAAAATGTAACAGAGATGCAGTAAAGTTTAAAAGTTTTCTGAACCGTGGAACGAAAGATTAAGGATGATCATTTTAGCTCGAAATATGCCCAACACAATGTAGGTAAACGATGGAGTGTTCAAATCCACACATTAAGTTGAAACAAATCTATTACATGTGTGACACTTTTGTCTACAGTTAACTAATGTGTCTCCCAGTGCTGTGGTTTGTGGATATAGGGCCTTCTACTAGCAAACGTGTTATCTGAACGACACTGGTAAATGGAACAAAATGTCGGTCGTCATACATGTTTGATCTTCTGTATAGTGGACAAGCAAATATGACAAATATGTAAATACAACTATTATTGAGATTTTGATATTGATAGCAAATGAAGAGAGATTAGTTCAGCGGTAGAAAAGACTTATTAATGAATAAATGTTGGCCGACGCTGAAGGTAGTTAAGTGGACACACTAATATTAAATGGAACTATTCAACTTTCATTACATTTACGTAGTTGTCATTGTAAGGCCAAACGTAGTTACATATCATGTACAGAGACAATATTTGGTCAGATTTGACAAACACAATAGATGGCCTGCAAATAGAACTATCTGGAAAACGCTTTAATATATCCGTGGTAAATGTCAAAT
The DNA here is from genome assembly GCA_016165875.1 of Acanthopleura granulata. NCBI lineage: Eukaryota > Metazoa > Mollusca > Polyplacophora > Chitonida > Chitonidae > Acanthopleura > Acanthopleura granulata. The sequence goes on along the minus strand of JABBOT010000002.1, from coordinate 1,148,760 downwards.
TTCCTTTTAATGACTTGCTTTGTGTTCGCATCGGGATAGATGCGCCTCTAAAGGCAGCAGTCATACATGTATGTGTTTTACAAATTGACTCATATACAGGTTTTCACAACTGTTAGAGATTTTTTTTCCTATCTTACCCAAATAGGTACGCTAAATTTAAGATTAAGCTACATGTGTAGGATGACACTAAGTCTCATGGACGGGATCGATGGAGCCTGCAATAATGGCGGTCATCTAGATAGAGTAATGGGCAATTCAAGAATATCCCAGTATGAGAACGAGGCTCAGGTCAGCAGTATCTCCGGAGGGAATTGTTTTCAGAGGTTCGATTGGTCTATAATCTAAATACATTATCCTGTTTTAAATTGCCAGGATTGGCGTTAAACAAAGCCAAAGAGGAATACAAGCAGCTTTTATCGAAGTTTTGTGAGGGCAAGTACTATCTGGAAAGATCTTGATGCGAATCCTTGGAACTGTAAACCATTCCAACGGTCTCTCTCCAAGGCATTTAGTTAAATGTGAGTCTTTGCTTTGAGAACAAACTTTCACAAATTCGTCAACAAAGATTTCTTTCAGAAAGCCATTCATGACTTTCATTCATGACCTTTGAGCTTATGTCAAGATAGATCGTCGTCGCTGGCTAGATAACAAGGCCAGGTGTATGACCTAATATTTGTTTGTTTCTTGCATGTAATCAGAAACTGGAATTTGAGATTTAAGATATTATACATCTGCACTGGAAGTAATATCTATTGAAATGGCTGAAATCATTACACACAAAATCACGCAACGGAAGCTCGGTCATTGCTGGTAATTAATGGCTGCAAGAGAAGACAAACACAATACTGCAAACATGTGTGATCAAGAATGGCACGATGGCGTGGCGAGGGGAAGAGTGTCAACGATATGCCAAATCGGTTTCTGTACAAGAAACTAGTCATTCAAATGAATCAATCCGGTATACTGCGCATTGCAATTTGAGTTGAAGATTTATTCCACAATACTGGCAAATTACGCACACACATAGTCGAATTTCCACTTTCCGCTTTTATCCAAAACAAAGATGATCTTGACAAAGCCGTCCATGTAAGCTCACACATAGACAACAGCGGTGTAGAGCATAAACAACCGCCTGAATGAGGATGATATTATTATTTGAGCATCATCCATGGTCAGTATTTCATTGACAGTATCAGTGTTTTCTCCCTCAACTCGACCGTGGCCTCTGTCAGGTGAAATCACGTTAGAAACATCACTGTCAGCTTTAGCCTATCACTCACAAGGGATTAAGTAAAATGGACCCCATTGATTGGTCTGAAGAGCGGTATTCAATCTGACGTACAATGACCAGACCAGAGCTTACCATGCATCAACGTATCGCCAGTCACAATGGGGCGGTAATGCGGGTTGACAAATCTGTGTCCGATGAGAAGTCGGATTGATGTTATCCTCGAGGGGATGGCTGTCCCAGATTGTTCCCAGGTCGCACTATCCACACTTGACCTTGATACGGAAGCTTCACGTCCGACTGGAGGAAAGATTTGATTTCAAATTCCATCGTCCTACCAGTTGAGATAAAGTAATCACATTAAATGTACGACGTCATTAGTAAAGGTTTTCATGCTTTTGCTTTATGATGATCTTTAAGGTTAAGGCCATATTGACGCAATACTTTTGGATAAGCAGAGATGTGTGCTTCACGAATAATATATCTCTAAATCGGAAATTCTATAATGAAGACTCCCTTTACCAGAATTTTTTTTTTGCTTTGCATATCAATAAGAAACACATGTAACTGGCTTTCAGGATTTCAGGCGAGAAAACCTTGCAATATGTAAAATTGTATGTCTATGTTTCGAGTAAGAATTTCACGCTGTATCGACAAGCGCATTGTTACACACGGCAACAACTGATTCGGATCAAGTGATAGAAGCCATTTCCAGTCTGTTGTATGGTACAATCGGCTCAATACGAAATGCCTTTGCAGCTCTCTTAAGACCGAGATTTGGTTCATCACTGACATGATTACATATCGACGAGCAATTAATTTCGCGCCAATTGATAATGTGTGTCAACCGCGATGTCAAAAACCTTTTTATACCCCTTAATGTTCAGGCCTGAATAAAATTCTTGTGAACCATACTCCTGCGATGTGTCCCTTTGTGTATAAAAGTAAATAAGATGTTTAAGTTCTGCTTTAGGGCCAGAGAAAGATAGGCGTGGCGTCACTGTTGACACACATGATCAAAATTGTCCATAAAACCTACCATACAATCAAAACATTTGACTGCATTTATATTTGGTGAAAAAAAAATTCTTAAAAAATCAGTGAATGTATTTTCAGATACAGTTTTTAATGGTCTTCTTACTCACCATAACTTAATTTTTAGGGGTCTTTTCCTTCACAGTGGAACTGAAGATTACAAAATTACATATGTTTTTCTTCAACGCCCGTAGAAATTTTGATTCTGTCTCTTAGGGTAGATACTGTCCTTTGATCATCAAGAAATGTTATAAATGATATGTCAAATAAAAATCAGATCATTTCTTTATAGTTCACTTCTCTGGTTTTGTTTGTGACGCGGACTTAGTAACTTTTTTAAGATGTCGTCATAAAGGAACACGAGACAGACTATGAAAGGCTGTGCATATTTGAAAACCTCAAGAAAGTGTTATAAATCAGCGTTAATAAATCATTTCATAAATGAGTCTATGAAAGGTTTGTTGTTTGGTTATTTGCTACTGGTTTAACACAATTTTCATCATTATTTCTGTCCCATCACAAAGTCAAAATACTGAAATCTCAAGATATGACGCCACATGCTGTCGGAGTATGTTAACACCTAGTTGGCATGTTAACACAAGTCTTCAATAAATACGGTCCATTGAGTGTACGGCCAGCCACAAATCTCAATTAAGCTCATATGAGTTGAACTCTTATACAACTCGGCCACTTCTCTGCTTTCACAAGTTATTATTTATTCTTCACACGTTCTTCTTGTTAATCTCCAATTGGTTACCGGGCGGGCGGGACAAACTGAATTCCAGCCTTTCACTGTGCTTTACCTGATATTTACAACAGGCAATTTACGTTAAAAGCTGTCCTACGTTGGCGTTGCGCAAGAGCATATAAAGTGCATTGACATTGTGGGGAAATGACTGGCCTGCAACCCGTGGCACGAAATGGTCTGTTCTTGTTTTGGAGACGAAACAATTGGGATGCATGTCACATACCTTCAATTAAGGTTGTCTTGGAACTGTCAACCAATTGACAATTTCTTAAAAAATATTTTAACATCACAGACATCACCTGTTTAAAAGTTTTAGACACTTGAGATGACAAATCGGTTGCATAATTTTCCTAAAAGCTGATGCCTCTTTGAACAGGTATGGATAGATAGGCCATTACAATGAGTGGACAGGAAATGCTCCAGTAAGACGCCAACATCCATTGTATTAGATCTTACCACAATGGCTGTATGTTTTACAACGCTTGCTAAGAGCCAATGGAGGGGAAACTAAACACTCGCGTCGTGTCTCTGGCGTGAAACAATGAAAAAACACCATACTCTGTCAACAATAATCTTTGCAGCAGGTTTCAAAATCTTGAAAATGGAGGAATTAAATTATGTCAAATTTGAATTGTACGCCATTCGGCAAACTTTTAATGTCGAAGAAATGCATAGACATTGCTTGACTGTTTTACTTTCCACTGCCTGATTTGATAACAACACTGAACAATCTTCACCTCTAGAATGGCAAGGTATAAACTTGCGGTAGATGTCTCGCTGAAAGGTTGAATGGTATGAAATCTGATCGTTATGTATTCAATTTGCTGGAATATTACGCTCCTTTTAATTTTGTCCAACTATGGTCACGTGTCTTTATCCTCATGTACTTTTCTAAAAATAACGAGATTCGTTTATTCTTGACATTTGAACATTTTAACAAAATGAACTTTTATCTCTCCTCAGGGCAACTCCAAGAAAGTGAGACTTGGGAACAAAGAGTCCTTTTGATCGTATAGGGCCGGGTAAAGTGAATGGAGGCGACCTGTGGTTCAGCCTTCACCAAATTGATGACCAAGAAATGAGAGAGAGCAGACGGCGAAAAATGGAAGCGGACAGACGACCAAAGTCAACAGCATGTATTGACAAGCTACGGCTAACTGAGAGCAAAGTGATTGAGGCCGACCTTTAGTAAACTCCGTTGACTGTAAACAATGGTGGAAATCTGCCGAGCAAACTGATTATACCATCGAACGTGGTTTAGTCCATGTTACTGTTGGTCAAAAGCCATTCCAAACTGGATTGTTGATGGCAACGACAAACGATGAAATCAAGACAACAGTACAGAGAGATTGGGAGATGGGTAAACCTGTCTGGGATTTAATCAGACTTAAGTGCTCAAATGACAAGAGTTTTGAAAGCTTATCGCAGTAATCATTATTTATTAACTAACAGTTTTGTTCTGGAATGTAACAAAAATAATGCATTAAAACACTGCTGCGACATAGTGGGAAATTTTATGAGGTAACATTCAGGCTATGTATTTAGGCCTCTCGGACTTCCCACTGTATGTTTTTGACTATTTATATTTTAGGGTTTTCGCAGCTGTTACGAAGAAATGAAGACAATAATACAACGTAGAGACAAAATGAAATCTTCTGGACATAAATCCTTTGGTGCATGTTTATTTTTTCCAAAAAAAAGCTGTTGTGGATGTTATTTCGAGATGGTGATTTTTCTAGAAGCATGCAGATAAAAACCTGAACAGGGAAAATGTATGTCGAATACGTCATTCCGGAAAGGCGGAATGAACGAACGATGTAAATGTGCATAAGATTTACATTCTATCAGCACGGTGTTTTTTACTGCAGTTAAAGTGCAACTGAGATGCTGCTTCGGCATTAATGTCTAGGATTCACAGTCTAAATATATATGACTAAAGATCCCTTTTATACAATCCCAGTCGGATATTCTCTCCTTGAAGAGTAGAATCTCCGTAGAAATTCTATAACGGTATGTTTAATAAAGTAAACATCTTAAACCGAACAGACATGTGGACACCGCCAGTCATTATTTTATAATAACAGAGTCACTGACTTGGTTATATTGAGCATGTCTTCTAGAATAAAGATGATAATGTGATTATGTCGGTTCTGCCTAAGGTTCAGCACTTACTTCATCTTGATAATATATGTGTTGTTTATCCACATACCTCGCATATTTAAGTACAGGGAAAAAGGTAAAACACATCAGATATGGAAGAAAATGGCCACGGCTGTATTCTTATAAGATCAATTTATGTTTGTAATGGCACTGGGCTTTCATGGGTAAGACAAAAAACCTATTGCTGGCTGTCGAAAAATTCCCTGACGCGCTAGCCCTACTGGATTCCCCGGGGTTAAACTCCGGCGGACTCCCCATTTGAATTCCCTACCTCGAATGACCACACGAGCATGGACAATTCAAATTATATCCAAAAGGCCGAACTGATCCTTATAAATTAGATTATATGCACTAGCCGTCCTCTGGGTTTTACACAGACAGACAATCAATGGATACACTCTAGCTGTCCCCTGGGTTATTACTCTGGCAGACTCCAAACGTTCACTTGGTTTTTTCGCAGACAAGCATACCATACCGTCATCAATGCCTTTACACATACGTATTACCCATCCAAACCACCTCTAAACAAAGCCAATCGCCGCCATACAAACTACCGTTTACTAACCGTGGCCAATGATTACGCACACAAACATCAATAAAGCTAGGTGGATACTACAGGTAATAATCGTACGCGGCTGTAAGTTATGTGCGTAGTAGTCCAGAGGAAGATACACACCAGGAAAGTTTGTTATAGTATACGCCCTCCACTATATCCTCCAAGACATTCGGGGAAAAGTCTGTACCTATCTCGGACAGGTGAATAATGTGGGAAGAGAATGGTGAATGTCCCGGGTCTTGATTGAATGGCCGCCTGTCTTCTGGAGGAACAGGTCCACTCCTCTGCTCATGCTCTTCCTCGCCTGCTCGATTTTCGGGAGATCATGCTGGTGAAGCGGAGGGTAGGACCAGGCCGCAGCAAGCCCCGGACTAGCTTTAAGTCCCCAATCATCCTGTCCATCAGGGGACGCAGCTTCTCACGAACGAGGCCGTTAGATCTGAGATGCACGATCAGGATGCAGCTGACCCCACCTCATCCCCATCATTGGGTTTTAAAGCCACTCTCTTGCTAGTCTAATGCAAATAACTGGAGCCGACGATCCAGACCCTGGTGATATGGCGCTTTTAAAAGAGAAAAAATACATTGGGACAGCAAAGCACAAACAACAGACAGCCATAATGCTGTTTAACAAATCAGCTAGGTAGCACAATTGATGTAGGGCATCCTATATAACTTGGATTTGCATCTGAGCGCCAACGGCCTAGATGTTTAATATCGCCAGCACTGAAACCCATATTGGCAGCAGTTGCCGCAGCTCCAATGCAAAAAGAACAGTCTAGTTATTAGCTGTAACACATAAATATTGTAACACACTCTTTATGATAGCCGAAAATTCATAGTGGATGAGTGGAATAGAGTCATAACGCACGAAGAGTTGTCTCCCTTGAAAGGATGGGCGAACTGACAAATAGCTTTGCGCATCTCTCACAAGGCACAGTAAGTTACCTACTTTCTTCCTGAGAATAAGAGTATTTCCTCGACCAGTCTGGTTGGTTTTAGAAAAACCGCAGGTTAACATTCATTACACACCCTCCTTCTGCGAAGGAATGTCATAGATGCCAACAGACTTCAGGCTATAGTCATTACGTTTGCCATTAATGGAAGTGAACTCACTGACTTAAAAAAGTAAATAAATAATAAAGGATAAGAGAAAGGCAGACCTAAGCAATTTGTTTCAAAACTCGAGCGACACATAGCAGAAAAAGCACTGATTATTAACTCAAGACAATTAATGGTTATGGGGACTCTCTTCTCACGTAATGACCCTGATTTTCGCTTGCCGTTTAACAACGGGAAAATCCTGAGTAGTGTGGACTAAACCCGAGAGTATATACTGTCAGGCTATACCCGCTAAGTAGGTAGACATGGTAGACGCAGATAGATCTTGTTGAGGCAAATGAGCCACGAAATGTTTTAATTGGTTTACTGGCACTGGCCACCAAACAGGTAGCCCAAATGAAGCGCTGAATTGTTCTAATGACGAGACACCGGTAGCATACGCCTTCCATGTTTGCGGGGAAAATGATGCTCTTAAGAGCCTGTCCGCTTCGCGCATCAAAGCGCCCACAGCCACTCCTGTATTATGGTTAGTTGCCGGTCCACACGAGGAAGCAACTCCCGAAAGCGGACCCAACGTGAAATAGCGTCCGCTATACCGTTATCTACACCCGGAATATGCTTAGCTCTGAATAAAATGTTATGCTTTAGACAAGCCAGCACTAACTCAGACGCAACTTCATAACCCATTCTAGACTTTGAAGTCTGCTTGTTAACTATGTCTACCATTCCCTTGTTGGCAGATCTAAATGTGGTCCAACTGTTCTGCAAATAGTCGATATAACAATAGGAAAGATTTCAGGAAATGGGATATCTTTTACCACTTCACCATCAATCCAATACTGAGACCAGGCTCCATATGCCCATCTACTACTTACCACTCTACCAAATAGGCGCCCATAGCAAACCCCCAGCCGAATCAGTAAAGAGTTCGATGGCATCGCTGTCACGCCAATATTTGTCCAGAAACAACCTGGTGCCATTGCAGGTGCTCAGGAATTGCTTCCACAAACTAAGATCTGCTTTCATTTCCTGAGTAACACGGACATAATCGTGAGGCTTCTCTATTCCCGTCGTAGTGTCTACAAGCCGCCTACAGAAAGTTTTACCCTGCACAATAGCACTGCAGGCAAAATGGACTGAGCCGATTAAGGATTGTATCGCCCTCAAAGTCAATTTCTTCACCTCCGAAGCGCGACAAATTTTGCTGGATAACTCAGACAACTTATCTACTGGCACGCGAACTACCATTTCCACGTCCAACTGTAGCCCGAGATAAGTAAGACAAGAACATGGGTCTGTAATCTTATCCTCTGCCATTGGAATACCTAGTCATGGCATATCTGCCGGAAGGCCGTTAACAGGGATTGACATTCAGGTTCACCACGAGGGAACGCCAAAGAAAAGAGTCATCTGGGTAATGTAATACTGAGTCTAGACCACTGTGCCGTTTGACATACCATTCAACAAAAGTACTGAAAAAAAATTCAAAAATCGAACACGATATTTTACAACCCATGGGTAGACACTTGTCGAAGTAGTATTCCCCGCGAAATTTAAACCCTAACTGGTCAAAGTCTCCGGAATAAACTGGGAGCAGTCTGAATGCAGACTGTATGTTAGCTTTTGCTAATAAGGCACCTTTCCCCAGCGTCATCAATTTTAGAATATGAGACAGAAAAAACGGATGGGTCTATAAAATCATTCAGAGAGGTTTCCATTGGGTAAGAAAGGTGGTCAATTAGCCTAAATTCTCCTGGTGATTTCTTTGGGACTAATCCTAGGGGTGATATGCGGAGCTTTGATATAGGTCTAGATGGGGAAGGGCTAACCTCTTTCCTAGTTTTGCGTTCAGCCATTTCCTAGGCCTCCAGCACAAATAATAAATTTTCGTATTCTGAAAGTAAATGAGGACCAGTGTATTGCAATGAAAATCCTGTCTTAAACCCTACCAGCAATGTATCCTTATCTTTCTGCCTAGGGTAGCTCACTAAATATTCACACAATATACGTGGACAGATAAACAAAGGGGCAATGGAAAATACTTCAGAAAATTGCGACGTTAATTTCACAGACTTATTACATGTACCATCCTTAGCAGGTAGTCCGAAAACAGGGACCAAGGCTTACCTTCGGTCTGATTGCCTAATGAGATTGCTGCTTTTGTGCCTGCAGCTTTGCATTCGCTGCGCCCTTTTTTTGACAAATAACAGTCCCTTACAAAATATAAGCCACCGCATTCGCTACACTTATGCTAGAGACGACTGTTGTCGACGGCAGCCATTGTCATTAAATGCCCACCATGTGCCTTGCCGGTTGTCTTTTCTGGCGTTACCCGTGCTACCCATCTTCGAATCGGGGGATAAGCTAAAAATTGAACCTTCTCGGGTTAGCAAACAGAACAGCCAGAGCTCTGAGTCAATGAGTGTCCACGAATACTCAGGCTTCTGTGGCATTCTCAGCCTAAACTGCTCATCACAACTCGACCAGGCCAAACCATTCATACGAGCAGCGAAGGACCGCACTATACTCATGTATTTTAACAAATAGCGTGCTTTCTGAGGATGACGCTCTAGGTATACACTTGAAAATATCAAGAAAGCAATTGTCCACATGTCAATTGAATCTAGTCGCCTAACAATTAGGCTCTAAAAGTATTGCCTCCCCTGCCTGCCCGCTTAAAGATAGAGAACAAGCCTCTTCGTTCAGATCATGGGCGGTCTTCAACAGGAGTGGCAGATCCACGTACTCCCCAACCTAGATCTTTCTCTTTAATTGGATAGGTAGGTGTGCATCTAAAGCGTCACAAGAACTAACCAGCGAGCAAGCCCAGTCGGAGGGTTACGGCAGTGCAGTAGGGGTACATCCATGCGGTTGCTTCCCTGCTCGTCCTACTTCTTTCCCTTTCTTTCTTCGAGGGGGAAGGACAGGGACTGAGAACTCGAGACAGAACTAATCTCCGAGGACCGTTTCTTTGAATTTGAAGATTCCATCGGCGGTTGAGCTCGCGGCATGACTAATCTAAAACTCCTGTGACGATTCACTGAATTCTCACCTAAAGCTGAATTAATAAAAAGTTCTCATGGTAGTCCAGAATATTGTTTTAATACATCCTGTGCGTCTGATCCCCCGCCAACGACTGAAATTTGGCGGCAAAAGTTAACACTACACTGTATATCCCTAATAGCAACCAGAAAACAAAGCCGTGATTGGCTACGTTAATCTTTCAACCTTTCCAAAGATTAGCTGTGTAAGGCATTAAAACAAGGGAGGCAATTCAAATACAGGTATGGATTATCCCCCTTAGAATTACCTTCCCCTACGTTAAAGGTCGTACGCTCTGTAGTGTTAGTTAAACTGTATACTGTATTTAACTAGATCTATTGATTTGTATTGAAGCTACGGGGCTGGACTGGGATCTTTGCTTACAGTGGGTGGAAAGTGGGGAATTCCATTTAAATGGACACCAAGTTACAGGTTAAGAATGATTCTACATGTATATAACATTTTACAACCAAGGGAAAACTATTTCTGAAAGTACAGTAATAAAATCAAGCTTGATATCATGGAAAGACCTAACACATTTAATTTTGCGTTAACTGTATGCTTTTGAAAGGCTTTTTTCAATGTTAGGATGAGGAGATTACGATATAAATGAATGCAAACATTTAAATGGGCATATATACAGTGGCCGTATCAGGAATAAAAGATACTTCCTATGACCATGCTCATTCAACACATGTAAACCAGCCAACTGGCAGACACGCCAAAGTCTTGTTCTTCTCCCATCCAATCGGCCTCTGTCATCTAAACTCGCTGTCTCAAAACCAACTGTCGCTTGTTTGGCCAATGTTTTACGTTATGAGATACTTGTCCGAGGGTAGTGAGTTTTCGGTTTACTTTAATCGTTAAGTCGTGGTTGTAAAACGCCATAAGGTATTAAACACAAACCGTATAGATCATTAACAAGACAGTTTTGCCATGACAATAACAGTGGCTTAATTGAGTTTCAGAATAACTTGAGAACTTGTGTGACACTGCATTCCAAGACTTTAACATGGATTGTTTTTATCATAAGTATTAGCATCAAGCATTTGTGCAACAGGACCAATATAACTTCGTCCCAGACATTATTATATACATTATTTTTATTCATAATTTTACATATAGTGCAAACTATCTCGAAGCGCATTCCAAAATTTGTGATTCTTCAGGATATCACGATGTGTTACTGACCTCGCTGAGACGTCATGCTCGACTTATTTCAGAGTACTGGAGTAATTACCAGAGTGATCTAACTGATGTTCGGGCTACAAAGACTACTGACAGTTACATCCCAAAACATTCATCAGGAACCTCACAAACCACCACTCTCCCCGGGCACCGACCTGACTGCTCCGCCAGTTAAAAGGTCGCATATTCCTGAATAGGACTTGCGAAGAAAAAGAAAACATGAAACTTTAGTTTTGAATTAATTTCTGGGCAGATCCTACCAGGCGCTATGTCGGAGGAAAAGGTCAAATGAGACACGAGTATTTATCCCACAAGAAAAATATAATCGAAACCTGTATGGGTAATATTGCAGTAAACCTGAGTGACTTGATCAGTATACATCATATAACTGTCGGGTCCAACAATTGTCGTTCTCAAAACAAATATTATGGTGGAGAAGATGAACTGTTGCATTTATATGGGCGTCATGTCGATCATAGCCTGACCTCTAGAGCACTTACAGCACAGATTCCAGGAGGCCTTGGTAAATCACTTAGAATTCTCGTAGGGTTCGAAGAGTGTACTCCTTCTGAGGCTGTGCATATCTGAAGCGACAAACTTAGTGGTCCAAGAAGACAAAATGTTTTGAAATATTTGCATACGATATTAATCATTGTGTGCGCGAACAGGCTAATGTTAACAGAGCATGAAGGCGTGTATTCACTGTCGGACGTGTGTACCTCTATGCCTATAGGCAGAACTCCAAATCTGTAGACGGATTATGAATGCTTGCCAAGTACATGGAATGATCAGGGTTCTGTCGAAAGTTGTGTATCGCTGCATCAATGAGGTCGTGTGTTCGAATCCAGCCCTATCCACCGGAGGTTTGGCCAGTTATTTGGCCCAGATCGATGGTGTTTATAGGAACTCCGATTTCCTCGTCGTCATATATGTGAGTACAGGGTTAAGAATGAAAGAACGATGTGCACAAATCAAATAAATAAAGAAGGAAACAGAGAAAGGGAGAAATAAATAAACTGTTTGAACAAATAAACAAGGACAGAAACATCGTATTAGCGGGTTCAAACACCCACCAGCGACGGACTGAGCTTTGAAACAAACGATGTGGATTTTACAAAAGGTCTTCAACAATAGAGATATTTGGCATACAGTATGTGTACTGTTCACGCTCAGTTTGTATTTCTCTCAGAATTATACCACACGGAACCTCTGTGGAACCCGTACAAATCATATGGTTTCCATATGACGAGGTAGATCCGCATTTTCATCACACCCATCAAGATGGCGGATTTATGAGGCCGTTATCTTCAGGTCTATTATCCGCCTTCCGATTGGATGTTGTCCCTTTTCTGGAATATCTGTCCGATATCCAGCCTGTGTGAGACAATCGGGTCGATAACGTCTGCTGTATATATTGAGGATGTGTACGATACGTATTTTGATGGCGATGTTTTGTCACCTCCAATAACCGGCCTTCCATCTGGACGTTTGTCCGTCTGGTCACATGCAGCTCTAGCTGCCAGCAAAACTTTGTCAAGAGCAGGATTTATGAGATTGTCATCTCGGAAATTTTCCATTCCTGTCAAATTTCCTGTTAGGTAAATTTGACATAGCTACGGAATAAAATAAAAACAAAATGTGTTGCTAGTTTTAACGAGATGACCACATTGCATTTTCATTCGAACAGATCTGAACTAAGAAACCGTCTTCAATCCATGGGGTATTTCTCCTGTATAACCTTCTGTGGAAGCAGTGAGACTGATGCAGTTATTAAAACAACAACGGCCTAGACAATCCCGGCAATATTCTCATTTACTCATTTATCTATCTGTTTGGTGTTTTACGCTGCACTCAAGAACATTTCACTTATACGATGGCGCAGGTTATTGGTGTCTTTCCCATTTACGCTTTGGTGAGAAGCTACGGTGTCAGTGTACTCCACTTGAATACTAACCACAAGGCCACTGTTACTCCCTCAGCATTGGGATAGCAAGTAACTGTAAGAATTACTATTATGACAAAAACAAAACTTTCAAGTGCAGAAACCTGAAGATCCATTGATAATAAAATGTCAGGATAATAACCTGTCTGAGGAAAACAGTGAAGTAAAGGCACACCAGGCTTAATTAAATTCTTAAGTATAAGGCGTTTTTTAAAATTTTCTCGAGAAAGTACAAGGTATTTGCGATGTTTGATACAATATGTACTCAATGTGCCTTGATATTAAATGTCAAACAGGCTTGGTGTATTCTGTTTGTCCTCATAATAGGGCTCTTTGGAAAGTGGTGTCGTTTCCTCTTGGTTTTGGATTAGCCTTGTGTATGATCCCCAAAGAAAGTCTTTCCAGGAAATCCATTCATTCAAAGCAGTTCCCAGAAGCCCACAGATGGAAAAATTTTTTTTATCAAATAACAATGCTTCGGTATTTTAATTCCTATCATTAGCGAAATAATTCTGAATACACTATTTAATACAGAATTGACTTCAGTGATCAAATTAATATGCAACACAGATGCAGTCAAATTTAATACCTTCCGAGGTCATGGAAACATAGGTTAAATACGACCATGCTAGTCTGATATAGGCTTAACACTATGCCTGTAAGCACTGGAGAGTTCGAGGGCAAATCTATACATTTATTTGAAACAAACCTGTGTCAACTTAGTCTATAGCTAAACAAAGGTGTCTCTCGTGGCCTGCTTTGTGACCATTGCTCCAAACGTCGCGTATGCTTGACTTACAGTACAGTGAGTGCGTAAACAGCGGCCACTGTAGTTCGTTACATGTACACATTGATACGAAATATAACTATTCAGCTCATTTCTTTACGTCTAATTTGCAGGCATTGTAAGGTCAAATGCAGTTACATATGATGCATAGAGACAATATTTAGCCTGATTTGTTAAATAGATAGTTTGTAAAAGCAACTGTCTGGCAAACGCTTTTATAGGTCCTTGGTAAATGTCAGATTTGCTTTTAGTGATTTGTTTTATGTCCTCTTCGGATCGAAGCAGATGCAATTCTGAGGGCAGTAGGCCTGCTTACGGGCATATACGTTTTGCCAGTTTACTCATATACAGGCTTTTTCAACTCTTAAAGATTCTTGTTCCGAACTTGGCCAAATAGGTCCGCTAAATCTAAGATAAAGTTAAGATGACACTAACTCTTATGAGCCGTATCGATGGAGCTTGCAATAATGGCGGCCATCTGGATAGAGTAATGGGCAATTCAAGACTATCCCAGCATGAGAACGAGGCTCAGGTCAGCAGTATCTCCGGAGGGAATTGTTTTTAGAGGTTCTATTGGTCTATAATCTAAGTACATTATCCTGTTTTAAATTGCCGGGGATTCGTGTTAAACAAAGCCAGAGAGGAATACAAGCAGCTTTTATCGAAGTTTTGTGAGGGCAAGTACTATCTGGAAAGATCTTGGCGCGGATCCTTCGAGCTGTAAACTGTTTCAATGGTCTCTATCTCAGCAATTTAGTTAAATCTAAATGAAGCGTTCTTCTTTGGAACAAATTTTCACAAATTCATCAACAGAGATTTCTTAAAACGGAAAAAACATTCACGATTGGCCTTTGCGCATATATCATGATACGTCGTCATTGCTGACAAGATAAAATGACATGGAGACTGGCCATGTGATTGTTTGTTTGTCGTGTATATAATAAGAATCTGAAATTTAAGATGGCATCCATCCACACAGGGAGCAATGCTTATTGAAATGGCTGAAATCATTACATGAAAAATTCTTACTATTGCGGAGAAGTCTGCATTTCAAACTAAGAATAACATTATACAGAGAAGCGCCAGGGTAACATAAAACAAGCGACGGAAACTCGGTCATTGTCGGTATTTAATGGCCGCAAGAGAAGACACATAAAGTAATGCACACAATTATAGATAAGGGTAGCAAGGTTGGCGTGGCGGGGGGAAGAATGTCAAGAATGCAATTTGAGTTCTAGGTTTATTCCTCAATGTCGGCAAATTACGCACACACATACCCGAATTTCCATTTCCCGCTTTTATCCAAAACAAAGATGGTCGACACAAAACGTAATGTCACACACAGAAACCAGCGGTATAAAGCAAACACGATCATTTCAGAAGTATGAGGATGATATTATTATTTGAGCATCATCCATGGTCAGTATTTCATTGATAGCACCAGTGTTTTCTCCCTCAACTCGACGGTGGCCTCTGTCAGGTGAAATCACGTTAGAAACATCACTGTCAGTTTTAGCCTATCGCTCAAAGAATACTATATAAAATGGACCCATTGTTTGGTCTAAAGAGCGGTATTCAATCTGCCGCACAGCTGACAAAAACGTTTAGCGTATATCCGCTGAGATTTGATGTAAGGGGGCGAAATCTACATACCAGAGTATACCCTATGTCCAACAAGGTACCGCCAGACACAATGGGGCGGTAATACGGGTTGACAAATCTGTATCTGATGAGAAGTCGGAATGCTGTTATCCTCACAGGGATGGCTGTCCCAAGTTGTTCCCACCCGACTGGAGGACAGATTTGATTTCAAATTTCACTGTCGTCCCATTGAAACTCGGGCTTCAGCACATCGCCGCTTGTCTGAAGTCATTACATTGAATATTCGGCGTCAGTTAAGTTGTTCAAGGTTTGGCTTGGTGACGAACTTTATGGTTAAGGAGTTGAACGTATTACGGTAGTCTTTCTCTATAAGTGTATAATCGAGATTTCCATATCTTAAATTGTTTGCTTTAGATTATGATTGATCACTCTTTTTGTGATTTCAGACTAGAAGAAAGATTGTCGCAAAAGGTGGAACGCTGTCAATATTCTGATATTGCTACACTTTCTTTACATTATTGTAATCTGTTTAATGGGTTGATCATTGTACATTGTGTCAACGTGACGTGTATCTTTGCCAGTAGCCTTCCATGGACTTTTTAAAAAAACGAGCTTGAACGAGTGCTGGGTTAATTGGCCTTTCTGTCCAAAATTTTGCACTTTTACACTCTTTTTTTCGGGTTTTTTTTTTTGGTTTTTGTTTTTTTTTTGGGGGGGGGTTGTTTTGTTTTCATTTCCTATATATATATATATATATACATATATATATGTACATATGCACAGGCAACGCTTTGCCATTTGTGCTAAAACCGTCTGGCGTATAATGAACATGCATGTGTCTAGATGGCGTATTTCACGAGGTATATCACGTTCTTCATATTCCAGGCTGTTGAACTACACCAATACAACCCCGTCTGAAAGAGGATAGTTTTGTGATATGCTGACATGTGATAATAGCTTTTGCAGTGGGATTTTCTTTGATTTGTAAAGACTGGCTGCCAAGATCTCGGTAAATTTCGTGCCGTGTGAGAGCCGATGGGATCGAACAGATAACATTCAGCAAATACCTGGAATAAAACAGGTCCGACTGTAGGGATTTCAGCAGCCATTACTAACGTCTAATGAGGAGAGAGGCAAAGCTGCTTGGCACAAGTCGCCATTCGGAAAAGGCGAAGGACAATATCAAATTACGCCCGTAGAACACTACTTGTTCCAGTAAGCTTTATCCTGACCGCTATGCTAGTCAATTTACAACCACTACAAACTGAAGTGCATAGAGTGACAACTGCTGCGCCTATTAACGTAACATGATTCGAAGAATGGTTGTAATAAAAACCAATAACAAAGAAAATATTGGTTCAATTATTCCAATAGGAGTTGCCACAAACCATCGTCTTCTGGTGAACCTGATCATTCGGAGACTTATCTGATAGTTTACCGACATTTCAGGAAACTCCAGGCAATTAAATTTTCATCGAGATCACTTAAATATTGGCAAAATTAACCCAGAGTTAAATGGCAGATTTTGACATGTTGGTTTACAGGACTTGGCAATGCCGTCTTTACGATGTAATTCAAGGCTTCATTCTTCATTACACAAATAGCCGAGAAGACATAAAAATATATAGTGTAGAGTTAGATAAAAGAATTTATTCTCTAGTACCCCTTTAAGATGGTACACAGCACACTAAAACAGCTGATCACGACATCTGGGCAAAATCCCAAACTTGCCAACCGTTTATTTATTTACTTATTTATTTATTTATTTATTTATTGATCTATTGATTGGTTGATTTATTTATTTGAATGATATTTCACGCAGTACTCAAGAAAGTTTCACTTATACGACGGCGGCCTGCATTTTGGTGGGAGGAAACCAGACAGACCTTGATTTATTTAGTGTGTTCACATATCTTCATCATATTTGGTCATTTTACTATTTCCCCACCTATTACTATTCCTTAACATGTCGTATGTTGTAATCAGAGTATCAGGTGAAGAGTACACTCCTAAGAACTGAACGGTTTCAAGTCCGATTTCCCCTTTTCCTTCTGCATGGCTAAGGTGTTCTTACCGTAATGAACTCCTATATCCAGTTACATTTGCCCTCAACAGAGTTCAGTTCATGGATCAACTGATCTCACACATATTGACAGCTTTTCAAACCAGAACTCTCGGGCTTTGACGGGGTCTTGGTTATATGTACAATGCAGTCATCTTAGTGTTGCTTGGACTATACGCTTAAACATACAAATGGACCGAAATTTCCACTGTCCCATTGTAAACACCAGCAAAGGAGAAGATCATATTACTGTAAAGTTTAACCGGTTATAACCTCACTTAAATCGGAAGTGCACAATGAAAACTAGTTCTCACGCTAAAATGTATATATTCTCGCGGTACAATGTATATCTGGGCCATTCATAGTTAATACACCAACAACGTGTACTCCAAAACTTTCTTTTGAATACTACACAGAAACTAGGGTCGAGCAGTCATCACTAATTGGAATTTATCATTCAGTTCTAATGCGAATGTACTTCATCTTGTCTCAGCAAACATTATCTATTGATTGATTGGTTGGTCTAGTTGATTGGATGCTATCGTCGGACCCAAGAATGTTTCACTTATATGGCGGCGATCATGTTTATGGGTGACCCGACCTTTACAAAGGTACCTAACAAACCTCTCCAGTTAAAGCGAGAGCTGGATTCGAACACGCGATCAGACTGGTCAAGGGCCTAATAGTGTCGGTGAGCCGGATCTTTAGTCATTTGAGTCAGCGAGGGCCCCAGTAGACAGTTTAGATGAACACAGTGGACCAAGACCTTAGTTCGTTAACTGCATCTTCAAATGGTTCCTTTGGTCTCTATGGTCCTTTTTTTATACACTCTGTGGATTTCATCACAGACTGTTTTTTTGTTTTTTTTTACACACTCAGGCATTTAGACGGTGAATTTCATCACAGAAAGCGCCCAGTTGCCATTAGGTACTATTTCACAGAGCGGAAGGTAGTTGTCGGAGTCTCGAGATACAAGTTATTACGTGACTCTGATGGGTATTAAGGGGCTTTCTAACTATATCCGGGTCTTGCAAAAACTTTCACTTGAACCAGTGTTCGCGAGGAGGATTACTCAATATCAGAACGACCTGTGAGACTTCTCAGTGAGGCTTACAGAGCGATATAAGGGTCAGCGATCGACCCGTCAAAGAACACATGTCAAACTGAGATGCAAGTGAAATAAAACCAATCGATCGGCCGATTGAATTAAGCCGTCTCACTTGTCAGTAGGTTAATACTCAGACATATTTACCCAGCAACTTACACTCATCCTTTCCGGGCGTCTTTATATTTCTATTTTTTAATCAAACCCTTCTGGCTGCTGTCTCTCCCTGACCTGTTCGGTCTAATTGGACTGACAGAGTGGAACTACAAGCGACTGGGAATATAGACCCATATCTCTAGGCAGTGTCTGACATCAACAACAACTAACTGTCCAGCGCCGTCTGCAGTTTGTTAGCCGAGAATATTTTTTCTACCGTGAATCGATTCAACGGTCTTGTAAGCTTATACATCCAGTCTGAAGAGGCCGTTTACCTAAACGCTCGCTGTTTCATCACATGCGCAGAAGACGACACTTTTGATTGATTAATTTGAAGCCTTATTTTATTGATTGGTGAATGGATAGATTAAATTGATGATGATAAAGGGGCTTTATGCATGGCACATGTTCATAACATGTCAGCAACGTTGTTGGTTAGGAGAGGGCCTCGGCAGATTGTCCAGAGGTTAAACATCAGAAAGTTTTACGTTGTAGATCCCGCTGTTCGCAGTAGATATTTATTCCGCCAAAATGCTGGACGACGTCACGAGAGTGAAATATTCTTGACTATGGCGTAAAACACCAATCAGGTGAAATCAAATTAAATGCATATGAGACTGTTTGTTACCGTCACCGGGGTGTACAAAAAAGTAGAAAGCAGGTTTTAAATTCCAAAGGAATTAAGTACTGAGATGTGTTTATTCGTTTATTTCATTTTGTTAATGTTTGACCCTCAATAGGCCTCCTCGGCCTAGTGTAAGTGAAATAATTCTGAGTGTGGCGTAAAACACGAATCAAATAAATCAATATAGGACGGCGGTGAAGTTCAGGACTGGAGGGACATTAGTGCTTGGGGTATACCCCACGGACCTTTGCTCTGTACCTTTCCCACCAGTTGACTTAATGTGTCGGCCGACACAGAGAGAGTTGGGTTCGAACACGTGGCCACACTGGCCGAAGACCTGAAAGCCACAGCGTTCCAGGGCTTTTCCTATAAGAAAAGGACAACAGACCAATGTTTACTGATCATAGTCGGCATATATACTGGCACATCATAACTATCCATGCACCTTGATTAGCCTACGCCATGCAAAGTAGCAAATATGAACAAATCTGAAAAATGAGATGTTGTACGTATTACCCTTTGTTTACGAAATAAGGAAGCGGGTAGTGGCCGTGCAGTCAAAACGCTTACTTTTCACTCGCTACAGGACAGGGAGTTTCTAAATTCCTTCTGTTCGTGAGGTCGGTGTTATGAACCTCTCGACGATGCTCCTTTGGCCCTTAATTTGCGCAGTCTAACGTAAACTTATCGAAGGCCACATGTCTTTAGCGGGAATCGCGCACATAACTTCGCGTTCGTCATAACTTGCAAACAAATCTAAACCCTACAAGCAAAGGAGATATCTTCCATGATATTGTAATAAAGTTGAGAAATTTTTGAAATATACAACCGCTAAAAATTCCAGAATTAAATTGTACCATTTCCAACATTTATTTATTTATTAATTTAAATATTTGATTGGTGTATACTCAAGAATATTACAATTATACGGCTAGCATTATGGTGAGAGGAAACCGGACACAGCCCTGGGGGAAACACACGACCATCTGCAGGTTGCCGGCTGACCTTCCCACATACGACCAGGATGGAAGCAAACCAGCCTGACATTGACATGTTCTCAAAGTAACTGCATTGGTGAGATGCAACACAAGCGCGCTAAAACAGCCGGCCACGGAGGCTCGCTACTCTTACATGATTGAACATTTGAAAATGGAATATGTATATAGTGGGCTTGTGGGGGACTTTTGGGATACAGGGCCGGTGTCAGTATACTGTGAATGGATGTAAGGTGCGATTTGTTTCATGTTTTCGGCGTTTTAGCGAGTCAGCTCGAAACATGTTGCCGTTGGGATCGGCCTGCCAACAAAACACGAAACGACCGACATATTGTAAATCACACATACAAAAAAACAATGAAACAAAGACACTGTATACAGTATCCTACAAGTTTATAAGTCGTCTCCTTATTTTCACAGTGACCCAACGTCGTAAGCATGTTATTTATTACAAAGTTCAACATCTCCGTATCATTTTCTTTGAGGCATGTGATTTCTGAACACGTGACGAATTTAGAGTGAACTTTTGTGACACCAGCTCTAGAGTGTTTACAGGTCCTCGCTGCATACATGGTGTTGACCTTAGCTGATACAGGATCTATTATCTGTATCATAAACATAAAGTACATGGCGACATATTTTAAAGTAGGCTTACACTTTGATTCCTATATGTATAGAATATCCGAGATATGTTGTGCTGTTGCTGAACTGCTTATCATGCACTTGTGTTTTCCATCATCTTCAAGGTCACAATATCCATGATATAAGTAGGCTATATACTAACACATGCTTAAAGATATACGTTGGTTGCCTGTTGGGAAGCTTGATTAATATGTTGTTTTTTTTATATTGTTATTTCATTTCATTTGTTAATTTCAGGAACTGTATATGACCATATGGGGTCCAGGTTATTAAACATGAAGATTTGCACCAGGGCTCCTTGTTTATGGTACCTTCAGCCTCCTAGCCTAATTGTCAGGATTTAATGAACGACGCCTCCACATGCGCGATTAGGGTAATTTCTGCAGACCTGCATGAATGTTTGATTATATATGATTATATCCCAGTCAGTAAGGATATATAGGTACACACTGTAAATAGTTCTGTGGGCGAATTTTCTACTCGGTGAAAATCTGTTACAAAAATGCATGTTCTAAGAAAACTAATACAGTTTTATTTAAGTATACTTGATCTCTCCTAGAGATTACCATACAGGGAAAACTCTCCTCCAATAGCAATTTATATTTATTGGTTTATTGATGATTTACTGATTGAATGATTGCTTTAGATATTGATTTATTTAGGTTTTACATCGTACATAAGAATACAAGACTTATAAGATCAAGTTTTGTGATAAAAGGAAACCGTGCAAATCTTTGGAACCAAAGAAAATTATGATCGCCCATCGCTGTAAGAATCTGGCAAACCTTGTAGCTTAAAGCAGTAGCTTAACATCTTGGCACTGAAATCCAGACCGAGCGATCAATTGTGACTGCCAGAGCCATGTTATATATCAAAGCAAACACAGTGAAAATTTACACAGCTAAAAACATCGGTCGAGCTATTTTTAATTTTATGTCACATCAAAGAAATTAAATGCGTGCATATCAAGGAAAATCAACGCGCTTGCACAGCGGTCAGCCATTTTTTAAAAATTACCAATCGTTAACTGTCCACAAATCTGTTTTGAAATTAATCATTAGTATACCTTCTCTCTATGCCCAACGCCACCGCTGGCTAGAGTCTACATGTCCCAGCAACCTTTATAAAATGTAAAATAAAACAATAATATTTACAACACTTTTAATATGTTCCCTAGATATTAACGATGACGTCCCCAAAGCCATTCATATCAATATCATATTAATATATTTAAAATACACACAAGGCTTACACTATCGCCTCCTCTCCAGCACTACGTGGAAAGGTCAGTCAGCAACCTTCGGCTGGTCTTGGGTTTCTGCGGGAGAATTTTGCACTAGGTACTTAAAACAAATCAGACAGTCCAGACGATGCGAATTGTGATTTGATTTATATGTATGTAATACTTCCATTTTAATGCATTAACCAGTTCCAGCATATAGATACCTGGTCACTTTCAGTCAGTTAGGAATGCACTCCATTGTTAGATATATTTATTTATTTGATTGGTGTGTTTAGCCGAACTCAAGAATATTTCACCTATTCGACGGTGGAAAGCATTATAATGGGAGGAAACAGGGCAGGGCCCGGGGCAAACTCATGGCCATCAGCAGGTTGCTGTTGGACCATGCACTGCATGCTTCTCTCAGAAACAAACAATAACTTCCTTCGTTTTGAGAATCCACATGCACCATCAGTGAAGTTCAATCAAAAAATCGAAAGCACCGGTAAAGCTGAGTTGACACAATACGATTTGTAAGATGAAAAAACATTATCTTGTTCCTATGATTTGTAGAACCTAGCAATAATTGAACTGAAATCGATCGTTGCGCTGAAACGATATGATTTATAATTGTATATATGCACTCGACGATTTCGAATGACGCGATTTGGCGTATGGACTTGTCGAATGGAAATAAGCTCGGATATTCCATAACACTGGTAGAATCCGATAAATCGCATCGTATGAAACACAGTTTTAACTGTCCTATTTCAAGTACATAACCTCGATCCTGCAAACCGCATCGTGTTTAGACAACTTTATGCGTTTGGCTTTTATTTAAAATCGACGCATGAACAAAACTACAAATCGCACCGTGAGAATGCCGTTTAGCTAGAGTCACACACACACACACACACACACACATACATATATATATATATATATATATATATATATATATATATATATATATATATGACTTTGTTACTGTAACTATAAACGCACCTGCATGTGTTGCACTCGACAAATGACGACATGCACATATATATAGTACATTTGCACATCTGCATCTGTTGTCTAGCCTATACTTATAGACAGCTATATTTGGCGATTCGTTATGAAACTAAATCAATTTCGACTGTGACTCGAAATTCACAGCTTGAATAAGGTGTGTTAAGGGGGCTTTAGAATTTCTTTCCTATTTGCTATTTTTTTTCTCTACATACAAGCTGACGACATCCTATTTGATTTTTTTTTTCTTTTTTTTCTTCTTTTAGGCAGACTAAGTGTTATTTACCCTATTGGTGACAAGTATACACACAAAGAGGAGGTGGCACGGAACACACCAGCCTGCCATTGACCTACTTTCTTCTCTGTCAAAGACGGGTCACCGAACTGGCTAACTGTGTCAAACAACACAGCCTGTGGATCCCTCGCACAGAGTGAAAGCAGCCTATGCCGCTCTTTTACACCGCTTTCTGCTCGCCTGCAAAGAGACTGCAACACTTTTTCATGAGAACGACAGCCTTCTGCCTTCTTCAACCGGTAAGCCATTTCAAATTCGGTAGCACTTTGTAATAATGGATGTCTGTCTGATGATAATATAGATGCAGCCGTTACAGGGGACTGGGGCTAGCATCTGCTATAGCTGGACTGACCCCGTAAGCCTGTGAGCAGTTCGCTATGTTAGCCTGGTTCAGTGAGCATGCATGCTGACCACGTGTTCCGCTCACTGACCTCAGCATATTTGAACCAACACATCTTCGACAAATTTTCTTAAGTTTGACAAACTTCCAAGAAGCGCCCTTCAAATATGTAGAGGACATTGTGCAACAGATGTAAGCTAAGTTTGTAGTTTTGAAACTGAATCTCATGGGCTCCTCATGTAACCTGACCCGGGTTGAAAGCACCAGCTGCTATGGTCTGTCTCCGAATACGCATGACTCCACTGACGGCGACCCCACTGGGTAGCTCTCAATTCGTCATGCGCATATGTGTGCTACCCACGCTTGTACATCGACAAAAAGGCATTTGTGTTGTTTGTTGCGTGATGGTGTGAGGCCGAAATTCGGACTGATGTTTGCGACATATCTACCGTACCACGTGGCATTTAGGTCAGTACCACAGCAGGGTCAGCGGTGAAACCGTATCACTGCCACCTTTCGCGATAAAATCGCGGTCATATATGAAATCAGTTGGGTTATACATTCAGTGAAAACAGAATTCGTGTCCTCGTTGTAATGAAGACATCTATGCCCAATTCTCCATTTGGTTTTTCCGAATACATTTTCAGATGCCACATATATCATTATGCTAGGCCTGAAGCATTACAGGGATGTGTGTTGTGAAGTTTGTATATCTTGGGATGGATTTGTTTATTTGTTATGCATACCATGCTCTAATCAGTTAGGCTGAAGTATAAAAAATCCTGGGGATAGAACATGAACGATTAATGACCACTGGCGTCCATATACTGTTAAGTACTGAGTTGTTCCATGTTTCTGGTGGGCTATATATATAGTTGTAGAGTAATTAACCTTATACGACCATAAGAGATTATAAGCTGTTTAATACTGAATTGTCAACTGGCCAAAAATATCTTTCATATATATATATATCCCCGCCACCGGAAGAAACTAAAACGTCGATACCGAAAGCCACAGATTGCTAATATTTGTCAAGTAAGAACAGGCCATAGTTAGGCCATAGGTCGTTATGTTGCACTTCACAGGACTGATTCATGGTGATTTATCTATGTTTTGTCAGTGGTTAGAGATTGATTGGGTTGTCGCATTGATGTAGAGGCTTGTGCAAAGTTCAAGAATTTAGCCTGGTGATCGCAGGCAAACACAGCAGGGGGGTTTCTAGCCACGTTCTCGTAGTGGTAACGACAGCGAGAAATAGCGAAAAATTCAGTTTTAGACAAATTTTATATGGGGTTTTCATGAAATAAACTGAGTTTCGGATACATTTGGGACGAAAAAATATTGAGTTTTCTGATTTGTTCAAGTTGAGTTTCTAAAAAAAATTTGGCTAGAAAAACCCTTGTACAGGTCTGTTTGTCGTCTGAACTACATTTTTTGAAAGGTTGTGATTATTGTTTGATTGATCTCCTATGTATTCACAAAACACCTATTGTTTAACATGTAGAGCGACGTAAATGCGTAAAGATATAGTGGGCGTGGTCGCACAGCAGTTGCAGGCAGCACAAGTCGGTTCCAACTTCCAAGCTGTGTAAAACAAAACACATTATTCTAAGCTGTTACCCTGCAATGATGGTGAACCAACTCTTTTATTTACCAGCAGAAAAACAATGTATACAGAAAACAACAAAATAGTACAGCACATGGATCGATTTTTGTAGATGAGGACTGTGTTTCTTCACTCAGTTTCTTATGATAACATCGACCAATCAGACGCGCTTTCGAAATTGAAAAAAGGGATTGTCATCTGAACTACTTTGTTTCTAGCTCTTTTGGACATGTTTTTTTGGCTATCCAAGTACATCTGGGAACTTCTCGAAATCTGCAGTTTAGGATATTTTGATATGGTATCAGCAAATGCAACCCATGTATGATAACATACTACATGTAGATTATAGTGTATCCCCAAAAGTGTCGTACATAATGGATGTTTTTGGCAAGGCTTGAATACAGTCTTATAGAATGTGTAAGACTGGAAAATATGATGCTGATGGCAATGATAAAGCTTTCGTCTGAGGAGGGGGGGGGTCTTTTTTTAGGCGCACAAGTGAGAGATGTGCGATAGTTTATCCCCCCATCAAACAACCCCCTTATCCAGGCTATTTCCCACACGGATAACGTATAAATGCTTAATACTACTGACTGATAACTCAAAAAAAGAGTCAGATGCATGGAATTGATGTAAAATTTCAATCCTGTTCAGCGCTTGTTTTAGGTAGCTTTTGCCAGTTCCTACTGAAATTTCCATATTAATCTGTGGAATCGCTAAGCTGTAACATACATGGCCGCGAGTGATTCCCCTGTTGTACCATGCTTGTCAGAGTTCTTCACAACAAATTATGTGGGGGGGGGGGATGGGAAAGAGAAGGTTGTTTCGGCAGCGTAATCTGGTACAGTGGTAGTGGTAATTTTGCTTAATGACGTACAATGACAACCATCGGTGTATGTCACACATTTATTGGGCTTGTTTTCATTACATCTATGACAAATGGGACAAGGTTTAATAAACCCATACGTATACCGTATAATACATCTGTGGAGCGATGCTACCCTGAGGCAGGAGTTTTATTCAAATTACCCTTACATTATCTGTAAATATCATCTGTGCATCAACTCATCAAATGACTGCTGTGTTTTACTAGATGTAAGCTACAGTGATTTGCTGTTGGAACGTTGGTGCACATGAACTCAGTCCGTGAATGGGTTTCCATATGTAATTGTATTTTCTGAATGAAGTGTTCATATACTACTTGTGAAACAAGAGACTTTCATCCTTAAATGCAGTGAAATTGAAAGGCTGTGATAGTAGAAAAAAGAGCAACAGTCATATAATGATTGGCATCTCTCCATACATAAGCTTTGAAGTACACCGTGGCATTTTACGATTACTTGTCATGGGAGCGTCTAAATTGTGGTACCGGTTTTGCACACGCCACATACTAGCACAATGGGTTGAAGACATTAACAGACATAATATAGGTAAGATATATGTAGGGTAGAACGTATTAAAGGGGCACTGTGTGATGGTCAAGTGAGACACCGTGGGTCAACAGAAATACCAGGTGGCAGGCTTCTGAAGAGTTGGGGTTACAATGAATGTATCATTCCAGGGCACATGCACCCACTGAAACGCCATTCCAGTCCACATGAACGCACTCAAGCACCATTCCAGTCCACATATACGCACTCGAGCACCATTCCAGTCCACATGCACGCACTCAGGCAGTCAGCCAGCCCGCCCATCTGTACACCCAAGTGTTTTGATGAATGATTGAATGACAAAATGAATCACTCAGTCAAAATGGATTTCGCCAGTATCCTCTTCCTTGTTTAATTCTTTAGAAAGAATAACTCGACTACTTAGTCAAAGGGCGGCTCCGACGATCATTGTGTTTGCGCGCCAATGAACAGCAAGTTGTTTGGCGGGTTTTAAACTTCAAAGTGAAAAAGAAACTGACAAAATTTGCAAACATGCAAGAAATCCAGTGACTTCCAAGGTTTGAAACAGGTAGTCATCATCATTCATAAACCTTGACGAACAGTTAAGACAACTTGTTGAAAGAGGGCATTCAGATAGTATATCCTCCATCAACAAGTGCTCAGTTGCTTAGTGCGCTAGCGCAGCATGATGAAGCCTCTCACCCAGAAGCCTCCCACCAATGCGGTCGCTGTGAGTTCAAGTCCAGCTCATGATGGCTTCCTCTCGGGCCGTACATGGGAAGATCTGCCAGCAACCTGCGGATGGTAGTGGGTTTCTTCCTCGCGCCATAATGCTGGCCGCCGTTGTATAAGTGAAATATTATTGAGTACGGCGTAAAACACCAAACAAATAAATAAATAAGTTCATTAATATTTATGCCTACATCAAGCTGATTATCTAGCCGACAGGCAATCTTTCAAGAAACAATCGGATATCCGTTGTATGTTTGCACAAAATCTGGTTATGTAAAGTTTTCATGAATTAGCTGGAAACAGAAAGTAATTTGCTGAAGCAGGCAAAGGTTTGAATCAGGAGAACTTATCTTCAGCTTGACAATTAATGAGTCTCTCCGTAAGCAGACAGCTGTCAGATATGTTCATATATCTATTCTTGCTCTTCTTGGAAAAGGTAATAACTCGCTAATTTACAGAAATCCGTCAGAACTCCAAGGCCGTGTATATGTAACATAGCGCGTATGTTTCACGCTGTGACGTATCTACTTTTCCTCGAAATCAAAGAGGCTTCCATTTGCTCTTATCAATCACATCATAGCCGGCATGCGATATTACAAGAGACGTTTGGCGGGCGTGGGATGACCTACACTCTAAACTGGTAATGAAATATGCACAAGTTCGAAGCTCTATCTCGAATGTCTTGGTAATGTTGCTTTAATGTGGGAGCAATACGTTTACATGACCTTATTGGTGGTGAAAGCTACGTCAAATCTGAAGAAATCAGTGCGAACTTGTAAGGGCATTACATAACTACAGAAGTAGTTATAAAAACTACGTTTCTCTCTTGAGATTAAAATAATGTCAGAAAATATTAAAATGAAGTGTTTAAACCCGATCCTTTGCTTGAAGGGTCTTTGTTGTCAGATGGCAAATGTATGGTACGCTATTTAGCCCTTCAGTGACTCGCATCATGTACATGGGTCGATCTCTGGTGTGTGCTCTGCGTGTTAAATTTCATGAATTTAATGGTGGAAGCCCTTAGCAAAGATCTGGATTACAAGCGTTGTGTTTAATTTTACCTCAGCGATTTCTGTTCCCTTGACCCCATATGTACACCCGTTAGATTGTAACAAGATATTCTGTACCAGCATTATCCAAACGATTTCCCTTGTTTTAAGGTATAAAAACAAAAATTGGATTTTATAAGATTTAGGCGCACAGAAAAACGGTGGGGACGGTTAGGGATTGGTTGTATCTCTGAAGTGTGTTGAAGTACTGTCAGGTAATTTTGCAGGTATAAACTGTGAGAAATGGCTGAAAAAGGTCCATTATGTGTGGTTACAATTAAACAGAGAAAAATATTATCCAATGAGCAAGTGCCTCCTACACCGTTTCTATGGCGATAGGACTCTAGTACCTGCATTCCAGCTGATTTATTTTGAGAAAATGGTGGTCAACCCCTGATGATATTTGGATATATTGTAGGCCAGGCATCTAGTTACCTGCCAGTTTGTGTCACTTGGGCCAACAAAAATTAGGGAATGCAGTTTTAGGTGGGTGTTCTTTGTGAAATTACAACATAAATAGTAAGGCTATTTTTAGTGGTTTTTATATGAGATGTGCTCACCAAATCTGCTACATATGTTAGCCCGAGGCTAGGTAACACGTTTACTCTCCACCATTCTGAATTTACACTGCAAAGGTTATCACGACCTCTGTGGTGGCTGTGCGCCGATGCACATTTACACGTTTATATGGTTTATTACTGGCTGGCATTGCCCTAGATTTCACGTGTCCGTCTTGTCGCCCATACGCTTCCATTTAAAGCTACCCGTAATTGTGGACCATGGGGCATTATAAAGTAGCATTATATAGTGAAGCAGGCAGCGATGACTAAGGGCATCAACAACATGGCGCCCGTGTGTACGCTTACTGGTAAAATAGTCCTTTCGAAATGAACCCAACGAAGGTCTGTATGGGCAACTTGAAGAGATGAAAATGTCTCTTCGAAATAATGGATCGGTATATATTAACAATAACTTCGATTATTTTTAAGTATTTAACTGTGATCAGTCACCCCATTGCTCATGTTACATGCCAACTCAAGGCAACTTTTCTGGATATCAGTTTTTTTTTTTTCATTTTTACTTCTTAGTACATGTAAATAAAGCTACTTGCCTAAACTCAACAATTTCAGCATTTTGTACATTACGGTATAACACTCTTGTTGTACATCAGTTTTATGTAAGGCAGCAAACTGCATGCCATCTATAGACCAATTTTAACTGACATGTCCGTCATTGCCAAGTACATTTCGTGGGCCTATATACAACGCGTATGGACTAAATGTACTACTATAAAAGTGGCATATGGCTATATGTGTTAAATATTCCGCAGAAGTGTGAATAAAAAAGAACTGTTACACTAGTCTAACGACTGGCATTTGAGACGCGATGTGTTTAAATCTATTTCTATACCGATCAATGAAAATACACCGCGTAGTCCGTAGCAGTGGCAAAAGTGAAAAAAAAATTAAAAAGAATTTGAATCATAATAAATTGACAACCAAAGTTCACGTGATGGCAACAAAATCTACTCATAACGCTAACGCTTCGTCGAAAGAACACATTATTTTGAAACGACACATGACGCATGAGTGTGTTTGAAGAACGGAAAACAGCGTCATCCGAGAGTGACGAGGAATTTTCACACTACTTGCATCGCGCCATTTTACCCAGTTTGAAAAGAGATTAAAATTCTTTTTAAAACTTTTTTCGCTCCGTGTATTAAATGTTTGCTAGTTTAGTGAGGCGTATAAACACAGCAGTTTTGGGTTTCTGTTAGCGATATGTAGGATATGACTGCATGTGAGCGCAGGCATTAAAATTGTGAAGTTGCACTGGGCATCAGCTGAATCCATGTTGGCCGTAAAAAAGTGAAGACATGTTTAGACTGATGTTGCTTAAGAGCTCCCTTAGAAGGTGATAGAAGCTATGTCGGACTATACAGCCAAACAAGGAAAGGAGACCAAGCAATTACACCTTAAACTCTCGTACAGTCAATTTGTTCAGTTTGGCCTTCTTCGGATAAATTCGTTAAATGAAAGTTCCATTTAGTTCGACAAGGAAGTATATATATTTTTTTAAGAATTCGTTCAGTGGTTTATTTAGCAGTAATATCTGTACTTGGGGCGTACATGAACGTACGGATGTTTCAGCCAGGGAGTAAGTTAGCCAATGTGTTTTGTCTTACAAGGAATTTAACTTTTGAGTTTCTTCACTGGACTCGCTGTCCGTCCGGCAATCAGCTAGTCAAGCACATAGCTCATTCGGGCACCTTAGTATCGGGAACATTGATCTACCTTGGTACCACGTATGTATGTTTTATGGATGTATTCGTGGAGACACGAAACCTATGCTATTCCGATCAATCTTGCTTTGCTGTTATACATTCACCAGAGTTATTTGTTTCCAGTAGACTTGTGTTAACTGTAGCCTCGTTCGCACTCACTCATCTGAACGCCAAGTACCACAGTGACATTTACAGAAACTCTGTCGCAATCTGGAACTCTGCGAAAGTGGCTTATAGGCCGAACGGAATTTCGCCGCCACCTTCTGTTCACAGCAAGTTCTATAAGGAGTTTTGTCGGACTACACAACCTATCAGGGAAAGCACACCAACCAATTATCCTGTACACCCTCAGGCAGTTAATCCGTTTGTCCCTTTTCTCATAAATTCGTTGATTGAAAATTTCATTAAGTTCGACACAGATATAAGTATAGATATATTCACAACTGGTAACGATGATCATTGACCAACCAGTCCGATAAACTGCAAATCCGTGAACTAATATTTCCGTTATTAAAGCGATTTACCCCTTAATCGTGAAGTTCCTTACTTACTGAATTTGTTCAGTTGTTCCTTTATCGGTGAAAACAGTACTCGGGTCGGACATGAAGCTTTGTATTTTTCGGACAGGGAGTAGGTTAATGAGTGTGTTGCCTCATACAAGGGATTTCACTTATGAGTTCCTGCACTCAACTGTGTGTCCGTTCGTCAGTCAATCTTTCAGTTAGTCAATTAGCTTATTCGGGCACACCTTAATCTCGGGGGACATTGATCTAACTTGCTACCTCATATGTATGTCTTATGTTTAGGAGACAGGAAACGTATACTATTGCTATCAATCTTGCTTTACATTCACTCGTGTTATTTGTTTCCCGTAGATTTTCGTAGACTGTTTTCTCGCACACACTTAGCTCACCACAAAGTGCCACAGTGACATTTACATAAACCCGGGCACAATCCGGATACCTGCGAGAGAGGCGTATAGGCCGAAGGAATTGTGCCGCCGCGTTCTGTTCACAGCTGGTCTTAAAGCATATTCGAATTGCGAAGCTGTCAGATGTAAAAGTCGCAGGTACATGAAGACATGAGGAAAATCAATTGCCGGAGGAAGGTATGGGAAAAGGGGTGGCTTCGACCGAGGGCGTGTGGGGACAGGTCGGTATATTTATTCCCGGAAGCACATGTGATTGTTTTCCTCCGCGGAGCAATAAGTCATCCAGTTCGTTGGCATGGCCATTTTCTCCCGTATTTTTGAGGGGAGCATCTCACTTTTGCACATATTCTTAAACATCTTCTTCATTAATGCCAGGCTCTTTGGAAGAGGAGATTGCATGCTAGTGCCGCATAATGATCCAGGTGCCTCTCACTAATGGGATCACAGTGAATGCAAGTCCAGTTGTGCAAAGCTTCCACCCAGGTCGAACGTGTGCCAACAACCTGATGGTCGTGGGTTTCCTCCCACCATAATGCTGGCCGCCGTAATGTAAGTGAAATACTCTTGAGTGAGGCTCGTGTGGCCATTTTTGAAGTCAAGACTAAGTTCGTTGGTTAATTTGAAGACCACTTGTTGTCCACCAAGATAACCACGCTGGTGGGAGTGTTTGCGCAAACTTGGGCAGTTTCTTGAGTCACCTCGAGGACTATGGTTTTCTCCTGTCACATACCTACCGCAGTCGTATAAGAGCAGGAGTTGTAGCTGTAAACAACAATCGGTCGATCAGTGAATCAATCCGTCAGTCAGTCATACGTATTTATAAACGCTAATAAACCATGATATTGTTACTCTTAAAGCTGGTTAAGTTACTGAAAACTTTACACCAGACATGTATCTCCTGTTCTGATTAAATGAACTGACCTATATATATATATTATCTCGGTTCACATGGTAGCTGTTGATTGTAACATGGGGTATTAGACAGAGTAATTTGATATATCCATACATGAAAATGTCAAACTTAGGATGTTGCTGAATGTGTCAAGGCGGATTGACAGGCTGATGCTATCTATTTAACATGACATTTTGTACTCTAACACCTTCCTCGGTGTTATCGGCTTCACTATCAAATCCACACTGAGAACGAACAGTTTAAAGCCGTCCAGAAAGGTGGATATGCATATGTGTTTTGGGCTTTTTTTTTTTTTTTTTTTGATCGACGTCCCGTGAAATTCCATGTGTGATTGTCTGCCATATGGGCAGACTTTACATAGGCACTTTACCAGTCTTCTTGAAAGGTTACTACTCCAATGTTTTGCTGAATACTTTAAAACGGCATTTAAATATATGGCATACGGTGTTTATACTTATGGAATCATGGGAAGCGCGTCTCCGTTTGGCGTATTATTGGCACGTAAATAGATGAGAAACAGAAGCAACATTTACGGATTTACGCTTAGGCACTCTTATAGCGGTTTCTCGTGGAGACGCAGTTAGGGTACAAGAGATCTAAATGTAAAAAAATAGAGTATTGTCGAAACATTGGAATATATGGTGTTTTGCACCTGATCCTGTCCCGTTTTATGTAGCACAGAGGCACACAACAAGAAATCCTAACGACTCTTTGTTACTTCGGTTATTTACAATTTTTTGTTATTTCATTGTTGTTTCAGTGGCTGTCAGTTTTATGGGTATATTGGAAACTGAATGCACCGGTATGAACCACCTAAATTTGGAAAGTTCTTGACAGAACTTTCCCTCGTGTGTCTGACAGAGTGTCATGTGCATCCACAGATGTTGGGGCTTCTGAAAGGTGTTTTTCGCTTATGTATAAATTCATACATGTTATACAGATTATTACGTAATATGTGAATCTCGGTCGTATCAACCTGTAAAATATTCCTAGCCGCAAATTTACAGATGCCAGTGACCTAAGGTTAAACATTACAGATGTTGATGTGCTATAGTTACAGTGTAAACAGTAAATATGCCAGAGCATTTCGGTTGACGTAACAAGGGTAGATATAACAGGCATCAAAAGTCTGCTGTATGGAATGTACAACTAAAGCAGCGTGTCATAATTGGCAAAAAATCTGACCTCTTGTCAATTTACCTCACTTAGGTTTTTATTCTAACTGTTCATGTAAATGCTTAAAAGTAGCAACTCCCAAGCCCTTTTGCACCGTTTCTTCAGCAGAATTACGAACAACAAATGCAGTGGTGTTAATTGCAACTTATTAGGCGTCAGTGTTCTAGATTTGCCCAATGTAGAAATGTAAATAAACATTTACCGTGAAACAGTGGGGTGGGACAAAGCCTCGATGCCTCTTAACTAACAGAATCCAGGTTTATGTAGGCTGACACAATGCAAAAGACTTCAGCATGGGGAGTAATACGTGAGTAGCGACAACATCACAGATTGGGGGAGGGTGTTCTATCACTATTATTATTTCTATTAAAAATATCAACTTACACACCCCATGGCACCATGGCTTAAGGAGAATTAGGTAAAAAATGTTGTGATGTTAAGTGCTATTTATTACACGTCACTGGTGTAGAATAGAACTGCTATAATTAGAATTACAAGGGGCTAGTGTCCTTTGGTTGAACGCACCTGATGCGAGTTTTATATAGGTAATTATTTCAGATGTCACTACGCTGTGGATGGCCGTTACATATGTAAATGGCCTAGCTACATGGTTAGCCATTACCAATGCCACTGTATGGTTAGCCCAATGCAAGAGTCACACACGGCAGTAAATCTTTGGTCGTCGTTTAACGTCACACTCCAGTGTTTAAACTTTACGGATATCAATTCCCTATGGTTAGGGATCATTGTGATCATTTCGATATGGTTAAAGGTGACAAATGTTATTGCGTTTTTTGAAACTTTACACAATTCATCGTGTTATGGTTAAACGTTATAGATGTTATTGCCTTGTTATGAAACTTTATCGGCGTAAAACACCAATCAGATAAATAAAAAAAAATAAAACTTTACACTATTCATTGTCTTATGATCATGTCTCGTGGCTAAGCGTTACATAATTGACTGTCTAATGGTTAAACGTTACACATTCCCAAGTTCTATGGCTAATCATTGCAGATGTCTCCGACCTTATAGGTCAGTGTCGTATAGTGATGCATTATGCTTATGCTCAAAGTTACACACTGACCTTGATCTACCGCACATCTGTTCTGGCCGCTTTTTATTATGTCTAATGGGCAATACGTGTTGCAGAATTGCATTTGATGAGCTCGATCATATTCATATGCATATATTGATAATAATATTGCTGATGGAAGTATATGCACATTACGCTATGGTTAACTGAAACTGAATCTGGTTTGATGCTGGTTTGCCCGGCTGTTGGAAGCCAGGGCTGGGATCATTCACCACAATGAACGAAGGGTACTAATCACAGTGGAAAAATGTTCTTGTCATCAGCAGAGCCTGTCCCAAGATACGTACACGTTTGCATTTTCTCTGTGGACCTGGTGATAAATCACTTAAGTTGCCCCCGGGTATTCATGGGTTTGACTGATTTGCACTTGCCAATACCTTTCTTGATATAACACCAATTCATGTGAAGGCGATCAAATGGGTTTGATACGAAATGTGTTGTACAAGGTTTTCTTTGGGTTCCTGATCTCTTG
Organism: Acanthopleura granulata; assembly: GCA_016165875.1. Lineage (NCBI taxonomy): Eukaryota > Metazoa > Mollusca > Polyplacophora > Chitonida > Chitonidae > Acanthopleura > Acanthopleura granulata. Next base: position 1,113,307 of record JABBOT010000002.1, on the reverse strand, counting down.
ATTTCGGATTGTGTGAGATTGCGTCTTATGAAAAGCATAAGCGATAAACAAGTAAGCAAGGAGTGATGTTCTGTGTAGACAAATATCTGTTGATATGTTAGACTGTATGTAGTTGTGCCCATGGGTGGCCCGATCCACTTTATATGCTTATGCATGTACTCGTTTATCGTCAATGTAAAGGTATACAATACACGATTTGAGCTACTTGTTAGTACGGACACGCGTTGACGGGAGCGCAAGGTTGGGCTTATCGGCACGGATACGATACTTTTTATAACTACTTGAATTTTGCCAAAACAGCCAATGGACGCGTCTCTGGTGTAATTAGCCCTCATGCAGTTTATATGAAAACCCCGCGTTAGGTGGTCATGCTATTGTATATACTGAGAATGTTTGTCCCTTATTTCAAGATGGCTGACATTTACATCAGAGGCGCTAGGTCGTTATACTAACACAGTGACGATTTCTGAGATGAAGACTGGAATTCACTTGGCGGTCTCGCTGGACTGGAACCACATGCTGGATAAAATACATAGCCCAAATAGGATCGCATTTCATCCCGTCCTCCAGATGTATAAATGTCAAGGTTGAATGGAACGGTATCTCAGTAAACATTTGATTGATGCGAATACATCGTCGGACCCTGAAGGATTCACGATTTCCATCTTTTGATGTGTGTTACCTGTTTTCATTTCACACATTGTTTTGCCCAGAGAGCTTGAATTCTCGCGAGTTCTTGTTTTGATTGATAAGCCATGTCATGGTGTCAAGGCCTCTGATAAACCACGTACCGTACTCCGTGTTCTATATATAGATTTGATATTTACATCATTTTTCGTGGCCAAACGTTCGTATATCATGATGCACCATTTGCATAGGTCATGCAGTAGTCGTAATAAGGAACAGGCGACTAGTTGTTAGAAAGTCCGCTTGGGGTTCACATGTTATATCACACGATGATATTACGGCCTTGATGACTGTTGTTGTACTGCGGAAACACAGTTTGTTGCCTGGTACCTGTAATTTTACGAAAGTATTAGTGAACATACATACTAAAGGACGATGTTGGAAAACGGGAATTTAGCCTAATATACAGTCGTTCCAAAGACGTTTATAAGGACAGGGAGACAGATGGACAAGCCACGTGGCAACCTTTCGGAGCCCATAGACACCATCGTTCTAACGAAATTCCTGAGAACTGACCCACATTAAGCCGCTGTGTACTTGAATTTGCGACGTGATTGATAGTGTTCCTGTCTAGACCATTTTAGCCGTACAAAGTCCAGTTTTCAGTTCAGCGCTGCATAGATAACACCGAGAAGCAGCCGTTTTAGGAGTTTCCAAACTTACAAATGGTAAGTATTGTCGGTGACTTGGATCAGCTTCACGGAACATCAGTGGACAGGTTTGTGTATCAATGCCAGTGATAAAGTCGCAAATATATTCCTTTTTTCGCATGCAAACGGTACATGTATTTGGCCTCTGTAATACTATATACTGACGGTCGCCATGCATGGGTTTGTTATTATGGCCGTAAGCTATAACCGTTTAGACCGATCATACACCAGTCACACCCCCTCTTCAACACGTAACTCAGTAATGTCCTATAAACGTAATCTTATATCCTTGCAGCATCGGTGCACACATATTATTTACGCTCAATAAATAAATAATAGTGGTATCGACTTCCATTGGCCAATAATAGGACAAACACAATTCTTGGTTACTGTATGCTTATTAACATTTTAAAGATAGCTGAACGGGATATCATATCTCTATCCAGTACTAGTACTTTCTTACGCTATGAAAGCATTTTACAAGGGTTGTACAATCCCAATGTTCTTAAGTCCATGGAAGGCAGTATAGCTCAACCCTCTGTCCTAAAATAGATCAGCCCAAGAATTAGATCAACTCTGTGCACACATAATCCTGAAAGATGCAAATCATCCGGCGAAAGCGGAGAAATTCTTCCTTGGTTCCCTGTTCAGTATAAAGTAGTCATGTGCATTGGTTGATCGGCGCTCTGCACCGTGTTCATAATACAGTGAAAATGTCAAATTTAGTTGTGGCCAATAAAATAAGGTTTAGGTAAGGTTTTAGCGATGAAACCTAACATGTAAAACCCGCTTTCACTGCCTACCAATATGAATTCCTTATACAACTACAGAACTTGGGATATCCCCTTATAGGTTGTTCTTGCGATGCTACTTTGAGCAAAAATGCTGCAAAACATGAATTTTACCCCAAGTCTTAAGAGATGAAAAATTGAATTGGTTTAAGATTAAGGTATGTTAAGACGTATTGATCTTTGCCTTAGCGAATGTTTATAATATATATTGTGAGCATGTGCTGCTTCCAAGGTCTATGATAGGCAGAACCTACATAGTCTGCTTGATGTTAAATGTCACAAATTTCCCGATATGACAAAGATTTCTTTTCGTTCATTCAGAACGAATGAAAAAGATAATATTACATCTTGTCTTTCTTTGAATGATTTAGACTTGTCAAAGCCCAGGAAGAGCCGTTCCCATAATTTACACAGCAGACGATAGCATACATTGAATACAACGGGATCTGAAGCTGTAGCCAATTTCTTGGAATTATTAGGCCGGGCGGTCGTACGTTCTCCGGTTATATTGTATGACGGCGATATCACTGCGCTCGGATTTCTCTGCAATATTGGATATGATAGACGAACTGGATTTTCCGTTGGATGCAGTAAATGCTAGAAGTGTATGAATGAGCTAGACGGTATTTCCCGATGCTCTGGACCGTGTTGACTTGGCTGCTCGGATAAGTCAAGCGGGGAATTGGTCTTTCAAGAACGCTTATACTGCCTCTAATACCGTTACAGTGGGCTATCACTACCATCTCTTGGAGGGTCACAAGTTGGAGGATCTGATAAAACAACACGCTTGACTTTAGTCTTTCGGGGGTCAATGAGGTTTTGACTGCCTTATCTGATTCATGATACAGATTTCTTACCTTTTATACGGGCTCTTCAGCCATTGTCTATGGGTTGTCTTTAAAGGTTGGACGGTTCAAGACTGAAGACACCAGACGCTGACCTGTCAGGCAGCGTCTCGGTGTCATTTATCAAGAGAAAATATTTGCTGTTATTGTCTCATTTTGAAATTTATTCCCGATTAATGGTTTCATAAATCCTTGTGCCTCGGGTACACAGACCAGGACAGACCGCCTGTTGGACGTCAGGAATAATTTTAGATGGAATCTGTCCCCGTGTATAACTGTCAATGTCGTCTGCAACGCTCATGAGGAATGAATGCTGATGTCTCTGTCATGTGTGTATTGCCAAGCTAAAACGCTCCGAGAATTGTCAAAATTTTTCATTTATGACTTCTCCTTTAATAGAAATTAAAACTTTTTTTTCACAAATTTCCCCTGAAACGGCTCTTCAGGTCAGTGTCAATATATCTCAGAGAAATCACGGTGAAGAATTGAATGGCGATCATGCTTTGAAATCGTTAAGAAATGATTCCAACAACAATAGCGAGCGCCATTCCTTAGAAGAAATGACTTGCATCAGGGAGGTATCAGCAGAGCTATTGATACACTTTTTATAGGGGAAAATAATCGATTTTTTTATTGTTTGCCAGAGAGGATGTCATCAAAATGTCTGCGATCAAGCTTTGATTGCCATGTGTATTGCACATTATACAGAACGACCCCCAGACATTTGAGTACAGTGCATGTATGTCCCTGGCTACAAGACAAGCTCCATATAAAGTAGATAGTGAGGGTGACTCTATTATGTATCGACTGCCTCTAGCTTTCTGGTACACACATTACATCAGTTAGCGAATGGTGGGAAAGCCACATATCAGAGGGCAGGCCAAATCGTACATTTGGGGGTAAATTATGATTTGCCGTCCTGGAAATCGCTGGCGTTATGACCGCACCGGGTTATGAGGGATCGAGCCCTAGCCGAAATGAAGCCCATAAACACACGCCTGTTGGCATGTATATAACAACTATCAACGTCTTGAAGCCACAAGATGGCTTGAACTTGGGCCTGGGTATTTGCGCCTTCGCGACAAGGGGTCGTTCTTCATCGTGCTCGCCCCATTGGATTTCGCTTTATCATAGCTTAACGGCTATCAACCCAGCAGATGATAGTCTGTTCTCATCACTGCACCCCAATCGGCTTCTGCATCAACCCTTGAGCCTTTTGAAATCGGCCTTTGCATGACGGACCATAGGGCGCCCTCACTGACTCGTTGTTCAAGGACGCGTCTCCATATTGTTGTCTTGACCAAGTCATTACTGTCTCTGATCGCTGACTACAACAACACTGAAAGCCAAACAGCTTTATAATGCGATGTCCATTGGCTTTCTGATTAAATCTTTGCTTGCATCCTTGACCACCCGACCCCTGACCAACAACAACAGACACCTTGTATGATGAAAAAAGAAATGCTATCTGCGACTTAATCCGCTTAAACATTCTCATGGGCGTATAATTACAATGACACACCTACTTACATGTGTATACTTGCGCATACCAAAACCTGGTTCCAAGACACTAGCGAACCTTTAACATTATAGCTTAGATATGGATTCTTAATTTCCTAGTCAGATAGGAGGAGACATCGGTTAATCTTGTGTGGGCCAATTTCTAATTGCTCACAAAGGTGCTCGTACGTGTACATATTTAAGAAGGATAATCGGATGCATTTATTCCCTGATGTTGAAAAGTCATATCCGCTTTTGGCAAGTATGCATTGAAAACCAAAATATGACTCAGAAAGACAGGTTTAATAATTTATTATTTAAGCCCGATGTATTATGCACGAAAGGAGATGCGTGACATGTATGTTCTATTGAATGATGTTCGCTTTGGATATATATATATATGCCGTATTATTAATAATTTTTGTATTTTGGTCATAATTTTTGTTTTGCATATGCCGTTTCTTCTAAAAATTACGCTTCCTGTTCCATAGTGACGAGCGTTTATTTGGGCGAATCATTCTAAGGAATAAAACTCCTTTGACCTTCTGTCCGTTGATTGATTGGGGATGATGTAGGTAAGCAACTCCGTATGTAAATTTAAATGGAAGTGCGCTCAGACTTTGAGCGAAATAAAAGTTATATGATGTGATTGATTGACCTCTATTAGACTTGATATTCATGAGTTCCACTGTAAACAATAACATGTCAACAGTGATAAGCTTTATCAGATGTTTTGGAAGTCTTTTTTTGTCAAAGTACAACAGACATAGGCCTGACTCGCTGATGGGTTCAACGCCACTTTATATTCTCTTATATCTTTTGTATAAGTAGGCTTACTTCCACAGTGTTGTACTAGATAATAAATCACCAATTAATTTCTTAAGTACAGTTGTCAAGTGAATATTTATTGGCAGTTAGGGAATATTCCCGGCTCTTCAAACGTGTGCGATTAGCACGCGGCCAATTCAATACAGTATTTATTACTGACGTTTATGACTAAAGCCGTCCGTTTTATGTTCAAGTTCATAATACAATAAAGGCTCAGTAGAGTTCTGCTTAGAACGTAATGGCGTGTAGCTTAGGTCAATTGTGGTTATTTATATGCATGGGCATTATCCTGGGAACTCATGGTAGAGTTAAGCACATGCAGTGATAATCGTTTGGCTGTTTTGTAGTATCCAAATACTGAGGTACGCGTGTGATGAAGTGTTATCACCCCATTGACCTGATGTATTATTTGTTTTCTAGCTGTCCACATCGAATGTGATATAGCCTGTACTATATATAAAGCGTGAATGCAAATAACCCAGTTTCGCATACCACTCAATCAAAAAGGTTGACACTTATCATATCCATGTGTTGTTTTTTTTTGTGTGTGCGTATAATGTGACTGATTTTGTCTTAGTACTGAGAGCTCCGTATACCCAAACACGTGAATTAAATGTTTCTTAAGTTCAAATTTCTCACTCCATGCTGAAATGTAAATCATACAGTAAATAAATCATACATTATATGAGCTTGTGAAGAAATGAAATAACCGACATAACGAAACAGGAAACAACACTAACAACTATAAAAGTGAAAATACTCGTTCACGAAGTTTAAGGGTACCACTATCGAAGAGGAAAATTGATAAACAAATCGATTGTCAACTCTCAGACAGTCATAGGCTTTATACAAGATTAAACAAAGAAACACGAAGACGCATGAATAAGTTCAATACATAAATATGAACAAAATAGACAAGTAGTACAACTGACAATAATATACAAACAAAACAGATAATTACAAAAACATGTAGTTTCTTACTGGTAATAACGTCCAAATCCGGATGGAATATTCCGGCTTCCAAAGACAAGTCAGTCCACGTAAATATAGAATCCGCAGTTCTTGGAAATACTCAAATGGAAGGATGACAGTCCTGTAAGTGACAAGCAGCAGTGGGCACGGTACGTAGACTATGGTATATCTCCAACTTCCCGGCAAGGTTGGGACTGGTTGACAGTAGCGTCCGTGATGCCGAGCTGGTGATGTATGTTTCAGTTCTCGGATATATACACAAAGTCACTTAAAGGGCAAACTGGGATGAAATGTACGTAATCGCACAAAGAGACAATCAGCGACACAAGCTCGAAAAAAAAATCTCAAACAAAATAGCAAGTGGCGAAACACAAGCTCACAAAGTGCTACGTACAGAAAATGGAGTACAAAATGACATATGTCGAATGGCATGAAAGCCGATACATCCAAATCCCACAAAATCCTTCTGAGTGGACGAGAGTAAACGTGTTGTCAAGAGGACAGAAGTAAAATGACTGTCAGCTTAACAACTTCGTCGCCCATATTTACACACTGACGTAAAGAAAATTCTGAATGGCTTGTTACAATATGGGTACATCTTTCCACAATCTACGCTTTATATACGTTGACACGAAACTCATAAACCAGAAGCCTCGAGAACGCGCGACTGAATTCCAGTGCAGGCTATCACGTACACAGAGGGAAAATGTAGGTCAAACACTGACCTCGTTAGCGCTAAAACAAATTAAAAAATATCATACAATATTTTAAGGACGGGGTCCGTAACACGAAGTATGGATAGTGTTTACAATCTTAAACAAACGAATATCACAAGCGCGGTAGACCCGATCAAATTCTAAGTCTTAGAAAGTTTTTGGAGCAGTGATTGTGTCATTGGGTGAGCTCTCATGGGCGTGATGTCTCTAGTGATGCGGGTAAATCAAATCTTACGAGTTATCGTCTGGAATATTGAAAATTCAATCAATATGACTGCCCAAAATTAACATATCAACAGAGACACGTTGTTCCACATATGGTATTGACACAATTTCCTTTACGAGACATATCAGTAAACAATGCATATATTTTAAATGACAAATAGACGAAATCTTGTAGATGCCTTTTCCTTTGAGGAGTAAAGGAATGAGCTAACAAAGGAATTGTTGCAGCTATACTAAATGTTTAATTGCACATATTCATTCCATTCCTTCAGTGATTTAATTGTTATGGAAGAAACGCCACGTAGATCAACTAGTAATACAGCAAAACAATGTTACTTTTTGCTTTTTGAAGTACACCTTTACACCATGTTAAACAATCCTAACTGACAATTTCTTACACACATATGCAGTTTACAGGTTATGAGGATGACCTGCGGGTTGATCTTCGGCGCCAGAGCCTGTGTTTTTAAACACGGAAGTCGTGACTTATGACCGTGATGACAATAAAATACCAGGAGCTGTTTTCGATGAAGCTAATTAAGGAGGAAACCAGAGGTAAAAGCCTGATTTTGTAATGATCAATATCACAAATAAAGGATAGTTGCTTGAACTGTAGTCTATGGGTTCGGGTGTACCTTTGTATTGCGTTCTAATGATCAGCAGAAAGGGACCTTCATATTAAGACCATGTTACCATGGGAAATTTGCTCATTACGTCAGTTGCACCCTTGGTTTAATACACACAGCAGCACCCTGGGTTAGTTGGCATGTGACAGTGGACATTTACTCGCTTATAAAATATCCTCAAAAACCATGGAAACAAGGCAATGCCACTTTTTTCTGAGTCACCATCGTCTGGGCAGTTATCTTTGCTATTGAGGACGCTTAAGTTAAGTTTCTATTGTATTTAACAAAGGTGTCAAACGGATGAAGGCGTTTTTAACAGACCTGTGGATTGAATGGACAATACGGCTACCCCTAGGCAATCAAGCTGACCAATCAATCAGTCGCTCAGCCAGACGGAACTTTTCCAAGTAGCCTGTCTGTTTCGCCGTTTTTCTTGCCTGGAGTCACGACGTTCCCCTGATCGCACCTACAAGGGGAGCTATTCGTCACATAAGCCGGGGTGTGTCGGCTAACCTTTAATCCACAAGGATGCCGAATCCAAAACTTCAGTCTCTAGCCTGAACGTTTGAAAAATTGTTACCCAGATAAGGCTCCACTTATTTTCCAAATTGTGGCAATTTGTGATTTGCAGACGAGACGTGGGGCCCATTGTGGTAAGCTGGATGTTTGGTAGATAATGATGACATATTCTGATTCAGGGCAAGTTCATTTGTTTCTATCGTACATCTTGTTCTTGCCAGGGAGTAATTACAACATAAACCTCGTGAGTCCTCTGGCAGCCTACCAGCCTGTCCGCTGATCTTCCGCCAGGATAGTATCTGTTATTTAGTAAGACCTTTTCTAGAATTAAATACCTTCGAAGAGAAAGAGCTGTGTTCTTCGTGAGAAGTTTTGAATATAGGTGGCAGACATTGGTGATAATTCATTCTTTTTGCTACAGAGTTGTGTCCTACCTTGAGTACCCTTGATTCCATAATCATCCATTTTCATTTACATTGCATAAACGTCATATTGTTACGTGTAGGTAGATAACGAAAGTTGACGTGATGCATCATAAAGAGCTGATAAAATCATACCTTGAAATGCCCTTAGGCTAGCTTGATGAAGTCACTGAAGAGAGCAAATAAATCGATAGGACTGTGTAATTCAGACATACACTTTATGAAATGATTTGTTGTTTAGAATGATAGTTAGGTTCATCTTAAGCACTAATGTTACGAAGTGGAAGCATGTCTCGGGCTGATGTTATATGAGTGGATGTATTGATTCTGTATTACTGTGCTAGATTGTGCTTTTGTCGCAAAAGATCTGAAACCGTGTGTGCATGTTTCCCATGGCTATATGTGCAAACTGGTAATGTCGTTATATGAGTTTTTTTTTGTATCAAAGCAATTTCGAATGTTTTTTTGTGCACTGTGTCTCTGGTGTTTCTTGTTGCGTCTCTTTTGAGCTTTGCCGTTAACACAGCCCAGTCGATTCTTACATCTCAGATGATGTGATCCGTTGTTGCACGCGCGCAATTACGTGTAAATACATTGTGTTTCTTCTTGTACGTCCACACCTTAAAAGCGAAGCTATCAAAGAAGCCGCGTGGAAACTATATGCTCAACTTTCATACCGAGCCGCCTTCGTGCAGATTTGCTCTTTCATCGAGATCGATGGTACCATGGACATTCTTTGAGGTAGCTGGGTATCTCAGTTGTAGAAATACTTCCCTCTGACCCTCACAGATACAGGCATTGATAAGTGAAGAGCGACCATATGGTTCCTAATTGATATCCCCAATGGAATATGGTAGACGTAATGTGACGTGTACCTTGTCAGTGTATTTTCAGCATTGTCACAACACCGCTGAAGAAAACCCATTAGACTGGCTGCCCTTTTCTCGGCTAGTCATCTTTTCCGGAAGATAATGTCTATAGATGCCAAGTCTTAGGATGGATGCATTTCTTGAAAGCTCACGAGAACAAATAGCTTGTGTTGTTAAGAAATGCTGTTAATGAAATGAATTTCTCTCCACGTGTTTAGCACACATGCAGGGCTCTGAACTCCTTGCGCTTTTCAACGACAATCGTTCCGGAGTAATTTGTTTTGCAATAGTTTTCCATTTCCGTTTTCCAGAAAGCACAACTAAATCGCTTGCTTAGTTATTGTCTACGTCCACAAATCTGTGTCGCTTCTTGGGACGTATTACACGGGAAGATCCTATAGAATAGCATCAGGCCTGGGACTGAAGTATTAAGTAATGTAAAAGACTGCAGCACAGAGAGCAAAACTAGAACAGTGACGATATAGTGTGATAGTTGGGAAAATGGTCACACGTTATCGTTGAAATCGGACCACTTGTCACATTATCTCAGTTGGGGTTTTATTCTTACTGTTCATGTAAATATTTAAGAAGCAACAACTGCCCCCCCCCCCCTCCAAGCGCAAAAATTACAGTGACGAAATGAGACATTTTATCAAGTAACGCGTGATGGTCACACGCATCTCCTTCAAGCCTTCTCCCTCACGCCTTCTCCTTCACGCCTTCACTCTGGCCGCTCTTGGCCATGCGCATCATGTATCTCTTTTAATTCACTTCCTTCATCGTTATACCAAGAGTAATCCTAAAAGTACGGACCATAATTAAAAAAGGATGCACCATCTATAAGGCCTTTATTGTGCTCGTTTCAAATATGGTCTTGATTATTTTTGTTGACATTTTTTTACAGTACTTAAAATGGAAGTAAAGACAGGGGTGATGTCGTGCGCTTTCTGGGACGTTGCACCTCAGTCTTTATTTCCGTTTTAATCACTAAAAAAATAGTCTGTTCTCTTAAAGTTGACCCTTCCTAAACCATACATTTTGGGTCAGTCATAATGGACGTTAAGCGAAGTCAATGTTCACAGGAACTGTTCCCTAAGCAATTTTCAGCATAAAGAGCCAAGCCTAAAAACTAAAAAAAAATGTATATAGTAAAAGGGTATGAGAAATTTGCACAGATGCATGCAAAGAAAAGAAGCATCCAAACCGTGTACCTTGCCACTGTAAACGTTTTCATTAACCAAAATATATGTGTCTCAAATGGATTTCGGTTGATATATACTAAGGCTGCATAAAACCATTTCGAACCTCTACAGCCCGATTTTAGACTGTGCGTATCATAAACTAGATGCTTGATACAGAAATAACTTTTATTGGAATAGCAGGCTCTTGAAAGCCTTGATTCGAGATTTTTACAGTGCACGAGTGCGTATATTAGGAGTTAATGCGGGACGACTGGACTCAACGTCGAGTCGGATCATGCTTTAACTTGGTTCTTTTATTGCTGAAAAAGAAAGTCTGAAACAACAAGCAAACAAACAAACGTGTGTCTAGCGAGTGTTCAGTATTTGGTAGTTTACTTTCTGCAACATGGGACTACAGCCTATTTCCTCGCAGACCATAGTTCACGTCACAGTTTGAGTTGTTATTTTCTAGAATTTAAAGGCTGTATATTTTATAACTTGCTGTGTTATTGGTACTTACATCATCAACACTACCTTGAATATTGGCTAATGAATTTATAAGTTGCTATGGATCTCTTCCTGTAAATGTCATTTTAGTCACTGTAGAAAACGGTTTACCGGTTTTTCTAAATTCTCAACATTGTCCCATCGTTTTCCGGGAGGATTTGCTACTAAGGCTGTCATATTACTGTTTCGTGTCAGATTTTTTCCAAAAAAATATATTTTGAGAAATGCCTTTGGACTAAATTATAAAAGCTGACTGATCGGTCTAACCCGGCAATGTCATATCCCAAGGAAGGCTACAATTCAGCCAATTGATCTGTTATCCCAAGGGTTGGGATTAGAAATTAATTGGCTAAAAACTCCCACTGGGATTAAAATTGGTTGCTTATTTGGATGGTTTGGTCGCTTCGTGTTCAAATGTGCCTTTGCCATGGGCATCAGTCGAACTGTGCAACAGGGCGTTTGAACAGCATCACGCGATTCATCAATAAAATCGTGGCATATGTAGGCCTCTGAGTCGCGCTATCGACAGTCGAGTCACCGCCGTTCCTTGCCAAGGTTGTAGTTGGTGGACGCCTGCTGAATGCTAGACGGCGACAGGTATTTCCGTTTAAAGTCTTCCTGCGTGCTTACTCTCTAATCCTTTCTCATGTCACAAGCCCTGTACCAAGTAATGTCTTATCCAACCGAATATCGGACCTAGAGCCACTCACGGACGCGTCGGCTGGCACCCCCAGAGTCTAAGCAGCGTGCTGACTACGTTCATCTGATTCAGCAGGCCTCACTCCACTCTTTGATTCATTTTGCGACTGTCGACATTACATTCTGAGCTTCTGAAGGTGACATTTTGTCATTACGAGAATTTTGTTCCATTCTTTTTTCCAGGAGTAACCCTGACTTGAAAGAGTGCCGTGGTGTGGATATTCCTTCCCGTGATATTTGTCAGACATTTATTCAACGACTGTGACAAAAATTCAGCAAACGTCATCGGTAAGTAGTAATTTTGATTCTTATCTAGCTGTTTTGTTTTGCAGGCTAATAATATTTTGCCACATTCAGGTCCTAAGTATAACTGAATAAATTACATACTATATGGTTCTCAACACGATTACATCCCCAGTTGTACCGTTTTTAAGGAATTGGTTGAAAGCATAGACCAAGCGTATAGTTCTGGGAGAGAAAAGTGGAAGAATGTCTTTCACCAGGAATGAGTGCGTGCATTCTGAACAAGAAAAACACATCAGATAAATTAGAGCAGCTACAAAAGAAATGTGCATTATCGTTACCCCTGACGGATTTCCTTATGTTGCACTCCGCATTGCTAATTTCATTTCGTGCTATTCGGCTGCTTTCGGCCTATACCATTGACTGAGGTACATTTCCTACTGAAAGTGCCCTCGTACATTGCCGTATGTCGGTGTATTTTTACATATGTATCTCGATCTTCGTGTTCAGATGGCCAGGGATAACGGGCTATTCTGGAACTGAAATGGGTTCTCTAACATGATAAACGACCAGCAGGAGGTGAGCTGCTTGTCATACATATTTCATACCAGATTTATCCTGAGATCGTATTACTTAATGGTATTTTTGGTTGTAAAGACTTGACCAACGACCCCTCACTTACCACGGTTTCCTATGTACTATTTCTCGTCCACAAAACAAAGGTGCCTATATTTGAAGTGACTTCTTGATTTTTAGCCTTCAAGCCACCCTACTTCATGGTTTAAATGTATTGAAAACGATTTATTCAACCAATTAATCTTGTGTTGGGCTCACTCAAATAGCAACGCCGTTTCATGACATTCAGGCATTTTAATATTCGAATTCCACGATGGTTTGCGTAAGACGTTATAGCATGAAAACACTTTACTTCCCTAAATACATATGACAAACAATGGCGTAATTGTGAATATGCCGCCAGAGAAAATAATATTGATTAATGTGTAAGCGTGCAAAATAAATATAAGCGAATCTCCTGTGGTTATTTGTAGATAAGATTAGTTCCTAGAGGCTTACATCGACATTGACATATTCACACATGTCAGTATATATACATATTCTGGCTTTATTTCTTGTGTCTAAACATTACAGCTTCTTACAAATAATCTAAGAGCTCGGTTGCCATTCCTTGTATTGCTTATAGTGTTTCGCTCAGGAAAGTAGTATTGATTCCTTGGAAGGTGTAACACACACACTATGAGTCCATATCATAGCAGGCCCTCTACACCTTTAAGAACTATTGGATAACCTCATCGGAATATTTATTAACATTCTGTTTGTTTTGCCCTCGGTGTTTTTGAAATTTGCCAGGGACGGTTACAGCATAACATCTTAGAACATATACCAATGGTTCTAAGAGTTTCTCGATCAATTTCTGCCAGTTAAAGAATTATATATTAAAAAAATAATTTTACCTCAACTCTACGACTATTTTATTGACCTTAATTGCTGCAATGATGCTATCTGTAAGCCTGGCAGTTATGTGCATTTACAAGATGTATTAAGACTACACTGCGAATCAGAACCGTTTTTCTTCCTGGAAGAATGCCGAGTCTATCTACTTGTGTATCTTAGGATCTGGCAATAATCTTCCAATCCACGGTCTCCGATGATTCATTGCCGGTCCCAGCGGGTTGCGGAATTAGGCCCATGGTAATTGATAAGGAGCTCGATTAGGTTTGAGATCCTTGGACCCTTTAAGTGCCCAGTATGCTATTTCTGCGTCAAGTGCCTTATGGATTCATTCCACTACGCCAGAGCGATTATCCATTCATTCGTAGCACATATTCTATATGACCCGAAGCACAGGCCGAGGATGTGTAACTCAATTCGTTGTACTTTGTTTAAAATGATGATTGGTGGCTGCTAGAGATGGTTATTGCGTTCCCCGTAAAGCCTAAATTAAAATTTTTGCTCAAGGCTCAATTGCACCACAGATCTGTTCGGGTCCGTTATTCATGTCACACCATAGCTATACCTATCACACTGGGCAAGATGAGGTGAACCCATTTATATTATATCCAGATACAGATCACAAATGGTAAATTGATGAGAAGCGCCAACACTGAGCGATAGGGAGAGAGTATCTGGTCAGACCTGACACACTTTTACCGGCATTCTGGTTATCTAAAGTTGTGTATGCTATATTTTCCCACAAGGTGACAGATTGTATTAGAAATAGGCAACTCACAATCTAGGCTTTGTGTGCGCTTGCATTGTGAAGGAATAATTGCCGAATCTTTCCATCTGTTATTCAGAGGGTAATCTCTTCGGAAAATTGACAAGAATTTTCAAAATGACGTGAGGTCTGTTGAAGAAGATCTCTCTCCTTGTTGGTGGCAGAGGTGGTCTTGTTTTCTGTGTCTCTCTTTGGCAAACCGTTACGTAAAAAATGTTGTTCCATGCAACGAATGACTTGTCTGGAGTTAGTCAGTGGTTCAGTGAATTATCTTCGCTGTTTCCCCGGTATAAGTCTTTTCCAACTTGACATGTTTATCTGTGTGGTGCAGCTGTGTGTTCAGATCTCTACAATTCAGGTAGATTTACTGTTGGTCTTACCTCTACAGTTAAAGACTATAGTTTCTTATAACAGCGAAGATAATTCACTGAACCACTGACTAACTCCAGACAAGTCATTCGTTGCATGGAACAACATTTTTTCTTCCGGCAAATTACCCACCTCAAGGAAACCGGCAAATATTGATCTTCAAGCTTGAAGATATCGTCTACTTCTGGTAATCATATTGATGAAACTTGTTCATTTGATTGCTTTTACTGTTATAATTGCCAGATTAGGTGTATCGTGTATCACAATCACATACCTGAGCGTTCCACGTTCCAAGAATGCCCCAATAGTCATCAACAATCAACTAAATAACACTGACAATTAACACTGGCTGTTTTAATCAAAGCTTCAATAGTTTTTGAGTGTCGTTAATAAAACCGTGTTTGGCATATACATGTATAGATGTAGACTGCAGCTGTATTCTTATTTTAGCGTTTATGCAGTCTTGTGTGTGAATAAAATTGGTTTATAGTCTACAATGTCATGATATTGCATGAGTTCTCATCAAAATGATTAACAGAATGATGACAGGCAATGTATTGACACGTGGCAATTAGATGAGTTTTGTTAAGAACTGATTAACAAAATTGTGACAGGCAGTGCTTTAAAATGACATAGTTTCGCGTAGCATTATAATGTTTACTCCAGAGTATAAAGAGAAGAGGGAAATGCCGTTTTACGAGGTAGCAAAATGTCAAGACATCGTCTCGAGCTATATACCATTGGCCAAAATACTGGTTAATTCGATCACCTTACGACAGCGTTGTACCACAAGTGTTGATGTGTTGCGTTTAAGGGCTCTGTGCAAGGTACGAGATACGACTATGCCTGACCAACACACTTCCTGCGTTATTTCAGTGTCACTTAAGGAGAGAGGTATGACCAGTCGTAATAGTGACAGAATAATTGACCAAATGAGGCTAGATTCAGGTTTCATCCTGTCTTCATTAAACGTAAGCTAAAAGGGTTCATGCAGGACCAAGGTCATCTTCTTGTCTATACGGTCTGTAATAACCTGAGAATGTGTGCATGGCTGAGATACGTGCTGAGGAAGATCGGGTCCACGTTTCCAGACCGATGTGACGCTGATCACAGAAAACACTTTGACCGCATGACCATGGACAAGAGTTTTGGGGCTGCTCAGATGGAGTTGAGACTAACAGAAGATAGATTGCTTGTGAAAGTGTACAGCAACACAGACGGCGTGGGAGTAACAGGTTTGGTTCCTAAGAAGTAGGCGTACGACGTGCAAGGACACTGTGGTCGGAAAGTGTGGCTTTTGTACCTGTACTGAATAAGTAGGCGTTCGATTTCGTACAAATTAGTCCTGAAGGATGGAATGGTAAACTTAAATGTCTAATATGTCTGATGTCTAATGTTTGAGTATCAAAACATAACACCCCGAAGAGAATAACTTAGCGTGTGCTCTAAACTAACATTAATAAATAAATAAACATGTTTTTGTTGCTTATTTGATTTCATAAAAACATCACAATGCGTCGAAGTGGTTGAATGAAATTCTAATTCAGTGAAGTGGTATCAAGGTCACTAGTATTGCTTTTTCATCTCAGTGTGCGAAAATCATTTCTTGAAAGTAATGTGTTGTGTTGTTTTGGTCCGCCTTTATGATGTTTTGGACCTATGGACTCATAGCACTCTGAGACGCATGCGCGTTACATAAATACACCTTCCGATGAAGAACAAGAAGAACATCGTCCCATGCAAGAACAACGACGACGCGGTCCTCCCATAGAGCTGCCTGTCCTCACTAAAAATAGTCTAAAGGTAAAGTAATGAGAGACGACTGTTCCTCTGAGAGATTGCTTTGACGTTGTGATTGACAAAAATTACAGGGCGTAAATAGACCTTCGTGTTCTGTAAAGTAGCCCAAGGAATAATTACACATGTAGACTGGCAGAGCCACAGTTGAAGTAGGCTCATGCCAGTTTACTACTTTCTAGCCTTCTGTTGTTTTTTTTAATATTCGTGCTGGCGTCTAATTGAAATAATTTTGTCTTTCAACTTAACCTTTTGGACTGTCCTTCGAGCTCATTAATTCGGCAATTACCTACTGATGTGGTTTACCAAAGAGAGCATCTTCCTTTGAAAGACTCTTCGAAACTTGATGTGACATCAGCATTTCATAGAATAAGAAAGGACACGTCTTTGCTTTTCTAAAAAAGAAGCCCGTTTTCAAAGGGAGAGTATATTTAGCGAAGTAATGAGTGATGAGATAAGGAGAGATTTTATGGCCGTTATCAGCATTTCTCCCCCTAAGTTTGTGAAATTAGTTGAATGATTCCAAATGTGTATCTACGTTTTCCATATGTGAGACATCTATGCCTGTCTGTATTATTCGAAAAAAATTACTGGCAATGTTTACATAATTGCCTATTTTATGGAAAGGAGCGGAAAGTACAGACTTTAAATAATGTGAAGTGCGGGAAAGCGTGAATTTTAGGCAACATTGCAAAGATCATATTATTAAGGTCTTTTTGGAAATGGAGAGTTTTAATTGGACACAATGTGGACAATACGGCTTTCCTCACACCCGGAAGATGATCCAATGTCAAGCGCTCTTGTCACCTATGGACTCCCAGGTTCGGGTTGTTATGTCCCTCGCAGCCTTCCCTCGTTTGTCAAGAGAATCCCCGACACCGGTTAGGCCACAGTGGACAGCTGGTCATGTTTATGGTAGTGGACGCAGTTAATGGCGGGTTTAATCTGCATAGGGTTGTTTCTTCTGCGATACACGTGCTTAATTAATGGCTGTGCTGACTAGACTGACACCTGCCATAGGCCATGCAGGCCAAGCAGCGGCGTGTGAACGCCATGGCACCTTCTTGACACTATTATAAAAGGAAGCTCCGATGGGACGAGCAGTACAGTCCCATGGTATTGCTTCTTCCGTCTTGCTGGTTTTAATTACTTGGCACAATCCATAAAGTGATTTACGTTGTAACGTGATCACGTGAACCGACTGCGTCTGGCTGCGATAGGCATGCGCACATCCAACTCACAGTTCCATAGGGGATGCACAGTTTTGCTACATGCATGTATCCCTGACAGGCTCACCTTTTCTGCCACTGAATATACTACAATTTATGGGTTTGTCTGAGATGTTTTTAACGTACGTGTATCCGTGCCGAATTCTTAGCATTATATTATACAGTAAACATCTAGAAATAGACGTAGCTAACCCGCGAGAGCCAAGACTTCGAAAGGAGTGAAATAAGGTTATTTTACCAGATGAGAAGTATATTTAGCGAAATTTTATTTCGTACAGTATACTTTTCACCTGCTGAAGTAACTTTTTTGCGTTACTTTCGCTGAAGAACCATCATCAATGGCGTAAAACTGTGTCCTAACCATTTGTATGATGATCAGATCCGGATCCACACAGTCGTATATTAGAAGTCCGCCCGGTATTAGGTCCATATTAACTGTAACGTGGACTCCACCGTGCTGAAGCAATGTTTCTCCAGCTAAAACATTTCAGCAAAAAGTTGTGCAGCTTCGGTACTTTTTGCAACTTTTCTGCTGATAGCTTCCCTTAGTTTCGAAGAGGCTGAGAAATTAACATCTTATGGCCGTTGTGTACATCAGCCATGTATTACATTCCTGGAAACGGTACTCTCCTTTGTTTCATGCTCTCTTAAACCAAGCCTTCCCACGGAAATAAATGGTAGTGAATAGAAATGCTATTCGGCCGCATTCGAGAAATATTTGGTGATCATGGGGTGATGAATATGAATAAGAATTTTATATTTTGTCTGACTTCAATGAGAGATATATTTCTCTCTTAGGTTTATGCTGTACCATGATGTAGTGTGTCATTTGTGCCCGTGGATAATTAGGTTCTGCCACTTATATCTCCCACATTCCTAGGAAGAACGGTGTTTGTTAGAACGATGGCTCTAGTCTATTTTATCGTCGAAAATCACAGCATATCGATGTGTTGCCATATGGTGATGACGACTTCAACGTGTATATTTATTTAGTGCTAATTGACAGCTGTCGCTCAAAACATTGCTTCGCTTTTCTCAGAACAGTTCATCAAATTCTGTGGTAAAATCTAGTACGACAAATTCCTGTGTGTGAAAGAATTTTAACAAGCAATGATCGGTTCTAGCTGAAACGTTGTCATCATCTTTTTATTCAAGACTTTCACGGTCTGATCAATCTCTCCCAAACCTGTTTTGGCACATCGTAGAGTGAAGACATTGTCATATTATTTCTAGATCATTATGGCTGTTTGATTGATTGGTACCATAAGGCAGAAAAGATGACAAGATTCAGAGGAAGGAAATCATACCACAGACTCTCTTCCACAACACAAGTGACAATTTGACAGAAGCCACAATTATTATGCTCATGATGAATACCGAAAAGTACTTCTTAATTCAGCGGTGAAAGCTAAAGCTAAATTTGGTTGTCTTGGTGTCACATTGACACTACGTGAGAAGTATATGTCGAATTTGTTGTCTTGTCCTACTGATGCGAGTTCATGTAAAGTGTAGATTAAGAAAATATGGGGTGCCTCAAATGAAAGGCGTCTGTAGAAATTGTGTGCAGAACTACTTAAATTTATTATTATTATTTCTTTTTACAATTAATGAGAGAAATTTAGCAATGAATATTTCAGCCATCCAGATAGAGTACAATAAACAAAACGCTCATTCTGGTCAGATGGATGGATGTATTAAGCAATTTCTGACGTTCCGATAATAACGTTGACGTTATATATGACGTTGTTAATAACCAAAGTGCTTTCAACACAGAATGAATCAGGGAGTAAAATTCATAACAACTCCGAACCTGTGAGGAATCTTGTAGTTGTCTGGCTATGTAATGTAATTAGAGTGCGGTACACTTATATCTGGCGCTTCGAATGGCATCTATTTCATTTCGTGGTGTACGTTAACCTTAACTGGGTGTGTACGACTTTATATGCATTAGGTTACTGAAGCCAAATTGTCGGTTGATTCTGTTCTGAATGCTTGACGGTATAGCTGAAAAACTGGGGACATGTTGTTAAAGCATAATCCATTCTGTGCCGAACGTAGCTCCCTCATTCGCCGTGAAAAGCGGCTAAGACCAAAACAAATATTAAGTTACCGGTACTCCGTTACATTAGCTTCGGCAATATATTTCTTAAACTGATTTTCGGTTGACGTGTTAATGCCCGACGCTGCTCAGCAGATGTGTTTGGCTTGTTGGTGTTGTTATTGCAGTGTTATTTCTTTTCCTAATGCGACATTGCTCAGGTGCAGGCTGCTAGAAATGGTTAATGTCCTGGATTCATATCCTTCCTGGGGTTACTTTCAGCACGGCTTGAACATCTCTGGTTTCCATGCCGTTGTACCCAGATTTCTATATTTGTGAGACGCTGGTTGTTCAGATTGCGTGTACCTTCGAATAGGGGATGCATGAGTGTCATGAATGCGGCATCGGGCATTCCATCACCAGGGCATGATTAATAGCCGATATACTCCAATACAGATGTAGGAACGGCGTAATTGATAGCGATTTCAGATGGGTCAGCTGATTAACTGATAGATGTCTCTTTCTTTGATGTAAGGCTGGTTTCTATGCGATCCTGGTACCACCCATTGACTAGGTGCTCTTCGCCGGATCCCCTGGCTCTGTCTGATGATGACTCCGTTGCAGAGAGCATGTGACAACGGGCAAAGTCAACTTAATAACGAATGAATATCCACTTTATAGCAAAGGAGTTTCATGTAAATCGTTATTATTAATTTGAACCTTATTTGATCTAAGCTTATTTCACTATTCCTTTTGGGTTTAGGGATATGGGTTTTTTTTTTTTTTTTTGGTCTTTTGTGGGGGGCAAAATCTTATTACTAAAAGCAACCTACGCCAGAGCACTTCATGCCCACCAAGCGGTCGCTGTGAGATCAAATCTTGTTCATGCTGGCTTACTCTCCGGTTGTACGAGGGTAGGCCTGCCAGCCACCTGAGGATGGTCGTAGGTTTTGCCCGCGCTCTTCTGGGTTTTCTCGTACCATAATGCTGGCAGCCGTCGTATAAGTGAAATATTCCTGAGTACGACGTAAAACACCAGTCAAATAAATAAAGAAATTAAGGACGCATTGTCGTGATATGGCTGAGAGAATGTTGAAACTAAATAAACCCGTAGACCCGTGTTATTCTCGCCTAATTGGTGAAGTACAGTGTATTTCCGTCATATCAAGTATTTTCTTCGAACCTAACTTGAGACGACTAGAATCTTGGGCAATCATCATGGCCTTACATACACTGATCAGCCACTGTTTAGGTATGAACGTAATCATCACTCAACTGGAAGGATCCTTGGTTGAAAAAAGTGATGATTTTTCGTCGCTCTGTAGGTTAATGTGCTGGCTAATGATTTTCTATCCGTTACTGCCCTCGGTACTCTCGTGTCAGTCTTGACGTAAACAAATGCCGTGAATTCACTGTGGTGACATGGCGGTCGCTTATTGGTTTTAATTAACAGGGTTCGGGTATTGGAGACCTGGGTTATACCTTATTACGGATCATTCTAGCCATGCTAACCGCAAAATTCAGACCTGGGATGTTCTTTATGCTATGTTGAGAAAGGAAACGTGAGAACTCGCTAGATTGCTCTCTGGGGATTGGAAAAGAGATTAAATCTCATTCTTGTTCAGTTTGTCTGGAATTGGGTTTCGGAATATGCATATGAGCATTGTGTATCCTCCTGTCTGTTGCATGCAACTGCTCGCATTTGTACTTTTGGGTCATGTTGACCTTGGAGGTTTGGGATTTCCTTGTCTATGGAATGTCTTGAAGGTTGCTTAACTTAACCTATGCTGAAATCTGTACAGTATGGCCACCGGGTTGTTGTGTTAATTCAATAAACACTTTGCCTGCCCTATTCCTGGCAACGCTGTTAGAGTTACAGATGCAAGGCTTGTGTACGAAACTAAAGTGTGGTTCGTCAATAAGACTGATGGGGCCTCCACTGCGAGGAGTGTGGAGCGATAATTGGTGGTCGTTGAAACCTGCACAGTTGTAGCAACCTTCAATCTAAGGAGTATGGAAATGTGTCGGAAATTAAAAATTCTTGAAACTCGGGCATAGAAATAAAAATATAAAAACCTATGGAATGAAGAAAAAAGGATGAGACAAAAATGTTCTCTCTAAAAAGCAATAAAAAATCTGTTTATAAAGGTTATATTATTGCAAGATGAGGAGTGTATAATTTTTTCTGTAAAGTATTCAACATTCCTTCAATGAGGATATAAACAGAAAGTCAAAGAAACTGTTCACGAGAGAGGAGACTGGTCGAGACGTTGTTAATAAAATCCACTTGGTCATATCGTACGGAAACCTGAGCATCCATTCATCCGGAATATTCTCAAGTAGGAGTTTTTTGTTACACCTCAGAGCTGAGACCAGACGCCTGTACGTCAAATTCTATACTTGGCCTCTTCTTCAAGGTTTGTTTAACACACACTTTCCACGCGACGACTGTCCCCTGTCCGCAGGGGGTGAAGATCTCAGGTTGCCAAGAAATCCTGGGGGTATCAAATTCTCACATCGCTTTGATCTAACCGGCGAGAGCTGAGTAATGCAATATAGCGAACTCATTGGGGATCTTATTGTCTTCCATACAAGGTTAATATTTCGGCTTACATCTACCCTAGTTCGGATATATTTCTAATGAAGCTATCTCTTTAACTAAAGTACACACAATCTTGGTAATTCAACACGTAAAGCTTAGCATAACGGAATAGGACAGATACAGGATTCGGTGTTTGACAAATGTGGCTCGGGGGAGTGTCATGCGCGGTGTCCTCGGCATTGAATTCCTTTGAGACAGCATTATACATACATTTATGTTGGTAATGATAAAAACGTGCTCAAAAGAGTCACCATTGAATAATGCAGGGGTGCAGACAAACAAATAAGGATTGTGCCCCTGCTATTAATAATTCCGGTAATCGTGCGTATCTGATTAATTTGGCCATTTACCATTGGTCATTGGCACCTGTATTTGATTTTTATAGGTGTTAATTCTGTGCCGTGTGTAGACTTTATTTTGTAAAAATATATTTTAAATTTTCATACAGAGTGTCTTAAACTGAAATATGAATTTTTTTTTTCATTTCATTTGTCATTGTTATAATGGTGCTCACGCGATATTATGTTAATATAATATCCAGACGTATGGTAACAACAGTTTATTACTGTAGAGTGATCAGCGAGAAGTTTTAATTGAGCTGGATTTTTTCCCAAATGTTCAACGACATGTTTCCCTTTCAGAACAGACTTGTCGTCGCTGCTCTGGTTTTACTCTGTCTTTTGTATTTGAACATCTACTAGATTCAACGCCAGTTTTTTGTTCTCAGAAAATCGTGCAGCTAAACTTATTTGAGGCTTCTTGACCAAAAAGGTCTTGCATCTTAACTAGCACAGTGGTGGGCTTAATTTGTCATTTGTGAAGACTGTCTTTGCTTATGCTTAATAAAAGTCTATGAACTAACTGTGTGCCATCTGAGACGAATAAGTGAGGGACTGCTAATAAGTACAGCGCTGATTTTATTAAGTAGCATTGAAATGTACCACAGAAAAGAATCTACTATAAACTGTGAAAAAAAAGATATAATATTTGTGTTTGAAAGTGGATGAATATTCAATGCAATCTTTTATCTCATCCACGTGTGTATTGTCAATGGGAATTCTTACACTAGAGGTTTGTGACATCCCTTTAAGCAGCACAACTGGTAAGCAATTGAGTATGAGGTAATTAACTGGAAGTCTTAATGAAAGCCCGGGGTATAGATTGTCGGATGTACAAGAGAGTACCAGCAGTAATCGATGTGTGGGTCTATCGGTGGTCGCATTGCCCATAGATTATGGGCATCAACACCGATATAGTGGTTGTTTCGTACAGTGACTAGTGTGAGGCTAATCAAGTGGTACCTGAAATGCCTGGTCGTTCTTGAAGAATATACTAGCCCAGAGTTCATAATGGTTCTTGAGATACATCAGTTACGTTCAAAAATAACCATGTTGTGAAAACTCACACCTCCATGGTGCCTGAATTGTTTCTTTTATAACCAAAAGTTTCGATGTAAAATGGTTTCCATGTAAACCCTCCTGGCCATTTATTGTTGCATTGGGGCTTCACTCCAGCAATTTAGTGTTGCTTCGTGGCCTCACTCGAACCATATATTGTTGCTCCGTGACTCGAACCATTTATTGATGCTTCGTGGCCTTGTGGCTATATTTATATTATACTTATGGAATGCTTATTGTTAACATATAATAATGCGGACTTAATGGTGCAGTCAGGATATATATTGGGTCACCATATGACCCAATATAAGTTGCGTGTACTCTCGAAAGAAAACTTTTTATCGCAACCACTACTTCCTGCTTCCATTATATCTGTTATCGAAAAGAGTTAGGCATTGTCTGAAATTCTATACAAAGTGCAAATATGAACGTAATTTGATCTGTTTTCATTGACTGAAGTAAATGCATCTTTTCTGTTAATATAACTATGTGTTTATAATATTCGCGTAGAGCAATGTTTGGGGCGTGGTTAAACCTGATATAATACTGGTGTTTTGCTCCCCCCTCAAAAATAACCTATATTTTTTTGTAAAGACCTCCCTCTGTGATAACTGCTCTCCCCCGATCGAACTCAAAGATGTTAACGATACAGGAAGTGTCAGTTACAAACGCCGTTTGTAGGGAACGGATATTGTGCTTATTGGAATCCCTGGGAGCTGATTGCTTGGTATCTGTTCGTCCTAAGCTGAAAAGTCCATAAGCGGCACCCAAAAAATAAAAATTCGAAAACGGTTTCTAACGTGAAAACCCAGTGGATGTATGAAAACAACTTTATTTTGTTTCATTTCAGTTCTCTTGATTTTAACCACCACGGTGGTCTATTGGATAGAGCGTTCGCCTGGAGGTCGGGAGTTTCGGGTTCAAGCCCGGCTAGCGTCATACCAAAGACTCAAAAAAAAATCGAAAATGATACTTGTTACTACCTCGCTTGGCGCTCAGCATTGACAGGTTAGAGCAAGGAAACAGAACTGGTCGGCTCGGTGTCAGTATAATATGACTGGGTACGACGTTAAACCCCAAGCACTCACTCACTCAGTTTATTGCTTTTAGTTGTGCAAATCATAGCTGTATTGTCTTTTTACGGCGATTGCTATGGAAGTAAAAGAACGTGCCTCGCGATGATGTAGGAAATAAAGTTTAAAGACTGGAACATTGAATCTTTTTAGTTATATTAAAAGAAGGCAGCACATTTTGTCTCTTTGCCCAATCCATAAACTGGATACTGCCCTGTAAGTAAGATGGTATAGGCGTACCTGATGAGTTGATTTGTATTTTTTCTTGTCAGTCCCGTTCACACAGTGAGTTGTACAGGAATTTGAACTCAATCTGTCGTCTTCCACGGCTGTTGATCGGTCTTTTTTTTCTTTGGCTGAGTCTCCTCTTTTGGAAATTTGTGACTACGTCTAAAATCACTCTAATCATTATTCCTCAGTTTGACTTGATTCTGGTGGGCAGAAATCTAAGACATCCCAAACTCTTGATGTTCAAACCATGCACCTTCAACATATTTACTTGGCTCCAAACGTCTTCAAACACAACCATGTAGGAGCCCTACTGTTTTGGTGACTTAGGAAATTACCAATGGCTTCAGTTCCAGTGGAAGTCAATTCCCTATCCTAAAGAGAGTCGTCTTTTCCGAAAGAACGCTTTCCCAGATGGCAAAAAAACAGTGGCTTCCCAAGTCTCCCCGACATGTCTTGAATGAAACCGTTTTTCCAAGTTTAGAGAAGGTCCACTTAAAATGGCAAGGGTTATTTGAATGAAATTAGATGGGGAAGGCTGTAGCCCGTTTTTCTTTAGACCTGAAACACTTTCCCGGCAAACTTGTTGATTGAAACTGCTCTGGCGAAGTACAGCCAGAGAAAATTTAATTATAAACGATCTATTAATTAGGTAATCGCATTCAAGGCGAAAGCCCTCTTTGCTGGTTTTCTCCCATACCTTGCTCCAGTGCATTTGTTCCAGGCTGTCAGCAACCTAGTTCATTTCCGGTTTCGTTTGACACCTTTTGCTAAAGCAGCTAAGGACTTAAGCAATTGCAATCCGACCCCATTTATCCTGGCTGAGTTTACCGATGGCGGTTGTCGACGCATCACCGCTGGAAGCTCAATTTCCTGAAGTTTAACTCAATCTAACACATCAATATTTCATTCTGTGTAAACTTGACCGCCGGAGTGTGGGCGATAAGTATCCTAAGTACAACTGTTCCATCATGTTAGTACCATTAAATTCTTTTTCTCATTTTTTTTTCTTCTTTCGCTGGAAAGGAGTGTATGCATACGTGCTTGAAGTTCACGTCAATGCATATTAGTCCGGCTTTGATGAAGCGAGTTTGTACAAATCGTCTGTTGTCAATATCCGTAGCGAGAATAAAGCCATTAATGCATGCATCCAGTCATGCTTGTGTATTCCCACACCATCACTGCGGATAGTTTGAAATCATTGTTTTGTCGGTTAAATACTGATCTGATAATCCGTTAGAGAATCCAGCAACAACTACCCAATGTAAAACTCAAGCGCGATAATTCCAAAGGCGTTGCACATGACAGAATAAAAGAAACGACTCTTCAGGGTTCTTGAAAACTTACAGGTTCACACAACAATGTGTAATAGGCCTTCATGAAAGAGTTTTGAAAAGATGTATTTATTCAATTTACCTATACTGTTCAGGAAAATATACAAATAGGTCAAGATGTGTGTTCTTTGGGAGTTCTTATTCTAATTCGTTGTTACTATCGTCGTGGTTAATATCAGACTATTTGCTCCACCATGAGGAAGAGTTGCTCAAAAGCCTTTGATTTATATGAAGAACTGAAGGAAATTCATTGGGCTTGGTATATCGAGTTCATTTTAAGCAAATGGTGAAAGACGTGAATAACCCACTGTTTGCATTTGTCTCAATGGAGATATATGGCCTTGGGTGAAATTCGCCATAATTAATCAATCACGCCGTCTATCGGTCGTTATTGGCTTGCTTTGAGCGATAATCGATGCAATTCCAGAGGTGTAGCGAAAATTTTTCGTCTATGTCTGGGAGGATTCCTATGCAGCGCACATATATCTTGTCTAATTTTAATTTGTTTTCTAGGCTCGGGAGTGAAGTAATCATTCAGTTTGTAATGGTTTTGTATAGTATATTTGACGGTAATGGCCTACTGGGTCTCCACTGACACTGAATCGCCGCCAAGAAAGAGTGTACATGGAATATACCAGGGGAAACCACTACTCTCATTAACAATAATGCACCTCGGGCTGGATGAAATAGGCCATTGTTTCACTTCCTGAAATATCACATTGTCACATTGTAGCTATCCGATTTACCAGCCACTCAAGGCATATTTATTATGTCATTTCCTGAAGCCTCCCCTATAAAATAGCCTCTGTATTGCATAACTTCCGACAGATGTTTATAATCTGGGAAAACCTTTTCGTTTCATCAGATCAAGGTTTAGGGTTCAACTCTCCCACTGTGGATTTCTGTGAAAACGGAGAAATCTTCCGTTTTTGGACTACCGTGGTGCATTATGTATAAGGATCAGTGGACGGGAAGTTTAATCTGGTTCCTTCTTCCTTATCTCCTTACCCCCATGTTTGCGAGAGAATTTGAGGAATGAGGAACTCCGAAAAGTCCTTCCGTTCAAATTTGTGTAGACATTTGTTCTTTACTTTATCGCGCCACACTGTCGGAAGTATGTGTGTGCCCAAAAGACACCAAGCACTACAACGCTGTAAGGCTTGTTTTTAACCTCTTTGTGTAGCCCGCGAGTCTCCGATTAGAGATCATGCCATTGACGCGTTACTTAATACCCTGTCTTAAATCTGGCCTTGGTTGTATCCGCGAAAATTATTAAATACCCACTGCGGTCAGGTAAAATATAAATCTCAAATGTAAGCGTTGTAAAACATGAATGAGGTTTCTTCTTTCGCTCCAGGTCAAAGTATGATGGAATTCCTCTCAGAGGGATAAAAATAACTTCAGAAATTTTTGTAGAAATGTCCACTTATTGAAATGTTCATAATGATTTCATATTAGTTGAGTTCAGGGGACAAATGTTTCGACAATAGAGACATGTGTCTGCTGTGTGAAGTTGGCCGATTTACTCTGGACACTCTGATTTCCTCCACCCATAAACTCTCACCGTCGTGAAATATGTGAAATTTTCAAGAGTATGGCGTTAACACCAATGGCGTAAATTAACAAACTAGAAGGTCAATATTATCCACCTACCCCAAGCAAAATGTACCAATTCCCATACTAAGGACAACATTCTACAGGTTTGTTATTTCTCTTAATAATGAAGAATCGTTTTAAAAAATAACATTCAAAAGGTGAATGTGACCGCGGTTATACCGGCATTATTTCAGGCATCTCTGAATGGCAATATATATTGTTAACACTGATACAGAAAACGAATCTTATAATGATGTCGGGGACCTCCGTGGCTCAGTCGGTTAGCGCACTATCGCAGCACAATGACCCGAAGCCTCCCACCAATGCGATCGCTGTGAGTTCAAGATCAGCTCATGCTGGCTTCCTCTTCGGCCGAACGTGGGAAGGTCTGCCAGCAACCTGCGGATGGTCGTGGATTTCCGCCGGGCTCTGCCCAGTTTCCTCCAACCATAATGCTGGCCGCCGTCGTATAAGTGAAATATTCTTGAGTACGACCTAAAACACCAATCAAATAAATCAAATAAATATAATGACGTCGAATTTCCTCGGTGGGTTTTTTCTGTATGGGATTGACTAATACTGATGGAAAAACTCGTTTATCCATTCAGAGGTGACGCTGATCTGGGCTCACTTTTTCAGGGATTTCTGTATTAGTGTTAGCCGAAATTGATAGCAAGAAACACTTTCAAAGGATCCGAAACGGTTGTGCTTTCGACGAAAATTCCCACATATATCAGAATGAGAATAATACACATGGATTAAAAACAGATCTTTCCGACAATGCAGAATGACCTAAGCCTTTTTAGGAGAGCGTTAGGTAAAATTAATTGAGAAAATAAACACTTTCTAAAGATGAAGTTTCAAATAAATGGCTGGCCTATTTCCGCTCTCAGGATAAAACTGTTTAATGTATTTTCTGATCTCGTAAACGATAACATTACCATTTTCTTTTATTACCTCACTTAATTTAGGAATCATCCTATATTTCGTAACAAAGTCTTTTTTCCACAGTCTCCACCCGGGAACAAAAGTCCACTTTACTCCTGACTACTTGTTATTAACATGAATTGCGGGCAAGGTCTGGCAGAGACCGTCAATTGAAGTGTGCTTAGTTTCGCCATGCTATTCACATTTCCATTCCCAAACTACTCGAAGTGTGTACGCGTGACAGTCGATGATAACTGGCGGTAATTTATTTACTTTTCTTTCCACATTTTAATTAGAACCTCGGTGGAATCAAAGCAATCACAGGCGTGTTTATTGATCCATGTCCTGTTCAAAAGGCTAGGCCCCAACTGATCTTACGTCATCTCCGGCCGACCATATTGTAGTGGTTTTCAGTTGATTGATCTTTGTGTCGTCCCATACCTGTCTTCGGGAATAGATGGATGGGTCGTCTCTCGTCTGCCTGGGGGTCACCGCCCTCTTCCCCCAGGCGCCGACACGAGTCTGCTTCATGCCATAACCTGTCTATTGAAGGGGCTGATGTTCCTCGATTAAATCCTCTGGGACCTCTGATGGAACTGTTTTGGTTAAGGCCAATATTAACTATATTACATACAAAATAAATAAACCGATGTTTGTTTGTTGAAACGCGGTATAGTTGATGCTAGAATATGTCTTAATAGATGCTAGCGTATGCGCGAGTATTTCATTATATGAAGGAAACAATGCACCTGAGTGAATCATGAAATATGATTCATAGCCTTCATTAAAGACACACTTCATCAACCTGGTTTCCTTGTAACTTGATTGAATATCGAAGCAAATATGAACGATTGACCTAGCTGTCTGGACTGTTCAATTTCGGACCGATAGACCTTGACCAATGGTATCGCGTTTTCCGATCATACTCCGTTGATTGGCGTAAAATTTGTCAAGTGCCAACTACAGATGCGACAGGGTTTTTTTTAGGTTCCTCAAGTTACAAACGTCAAATATCCTTAGCAAGACAAAAGACCGTACACGGGTCAGAAATACACCATCAATTTATTGAGAAAATACACACTGAGAGAAAAGTTTAGGTCAACGGACTCAAAAATCTGAGTTTTCCAGTAGAGCTAATTCAGCTCAGAAAGGACCAGATCGATCAAGTCCTTAAAGATTCACCGGGTTGTTTGGGTGACTTACAAGGGAAATCAAAGGACTCATCGACCATTTGTGAGTCTGTAAGTTAAAAAGGGGGATGTTTGTGTGACCTACAAGAGAAATCAAAGGCCTCATCCACCATTTGTGAGTCTGTAAGTTAAAAAGGGGATGTTTGGGTGACCTACAAGAGAAATCAAAGGCCTCATCCACCATTTGTGAGTCTGTAAGTTAAAAAGGGGGATGTTTGGGTGACCTACAAGAGAAATCAAAGGACTCATCGACCATTTGTGAGTCTGTAAGTTAAAAAGGGGGATGTTTGTGTGACCTACAAGAGAAATCAAAGGCCTCATCCACCATTTGTGAGTCTGTAAGTTAAAAAGGGGATGTTTGGGTGACCTACAAGAGAAATCAAAGGCCTCATCCACCATTTGTGAGTCTGTAAGTTAAAAAGGGGGATGTTTGGGTGACCTACAAGAGAAATCAAAGGACTCATCGACCATTTGTGAATCTGTAAGTTAAAAAGGGGGATGTTTGGATGACCTACAAGAGAAATCAAAGGACTCATCGACCATTTGTGAATCTGTAAGTTAAAAAGGGGGATGTTTGGATGACCTACAAGAGAAATCAAAGGACTCATCGACCATTTGTGAGTCTGTAAGTTAAAAAGGGGGATGTTTGGGTGACCTACAAGAGAAATCAAAGGACCCATCGACCACTTGTGAGTCTGTAAGTTAAAAAAGGGGATGTTTGGGTGACCTACAAGAGAAATCAAAGGACTCATCGACCATTTGTGAGTCTGTAAGTTAAAAAGGGGATGTTTGGGTGACTTACAAGAGAAATCAAAGGCCTCATCGACCATTTGTGAGTCTGTAAGTTAAAAAAGGGGATGTTTGGGTGACTTACAAGAGAAATCAAAGGACTCATCGACCATTTGTGAGTCTGTAAGTAAAAAAAGGGGATCTTCAATGACTCAGCCGATCTGGTCATATGAATCAATTTTCTGAGTTGAATTAGCTCCACTGGAAAACTCAGATTTTTGAGCCGGTTGACCCAAACATTTCTCTCAGTGCAGTTAAAACGGAGCAGGACCCTGGTTGACTTTGACGTTAATTTCAAGTATTTTCCCCATTTTATTGACATTGCACAAGTATCTTCGTTTGACATTGAATTGAAAAATAACAGGAAGCTATTATCGAAACATTCAAAAACTTGGTTCTATTATAAAAACTTAAATGCAGTCTTAGAAATTTTGTATTCATCTTTAAGTCTTAATTACGTTGCAGCCCTTGGACGAAGAAAACTCGTCGACTGATTTTAGTTTCAGTTATGTTATAAAGGCCTCTAGTCCAATGATTGGTGAGATCCAGTGGCTTTTATTCTGTCGCCATGAATGATGGGGTGTATTATGGTATGGTACTGTCCGTCTCTTCGCCTGGTCGTATACTTTTCTTCCTTAAAAGTATATCTTAACCTCCTTTCTTAAAGCTTTTAAACCTGACGTGCTTATAGTAGCACGGAAACTTTTGGAGAATGGGTTCCGTCGAGCTTATCTTGAAGTTCCGAATCTTGTTCCCAAACCCCTTTCTTTCATATCCGCTGTGAACCTAGCAACCTTTCATGCAAAATTAAAGCCAACGCTGCGAATGATATTAGGGCAGAATAAGTGAACATTGAATAAACCGGAAATCAGCTCGGAGCATTTTCAAAAAGAACAAACAGAATAAATATTTTACATGTACATATCCTTAATCTACGGAAGTAAAAGTGAATTACAGATCTCTAAACACTGAGAAGTATACTTTAGGCTACAGATGAAATTTCATTTATGCTCCCCTCGTAAACTAAATTGTGAGCAACTGTCTTTTCTTCCGTTGGCATATCGTCGTGCTTTATTCATTTTGTACTCTTCTCTACTGAATTTTCATTCTCTTTTGGAACCCGAATGATGAAAGTAAATCTTTTATGCAATGCCAACATTTTGACGGCTTATCTACCCTTGTTTGGGGAATACAAATCCAACAAGCAGACTTTATTAGCTCGCAGCACGCACAGAATCCATTCGAGACGGCGTTTATCTAGTATACCGCTCACCTTGGCCGATGCTCTGACACGCCAGCGTTATGGAAATTGCCCACTTAGCACCACAACCAGGGTCAGGGTGGCGACAACTTCTGACCTGCGGATTTCACATTAGCCTCTTACAGGGGTGTGCATCGGAAGAATGCAATTTAGTTTATAGAATCAGCGATTGGTGCTGTGCTAAATCAACCGGAATGGACAGGTTGGGAAGGCAAAGCTTCAAAGATTTCTACGTGCAGTTTGAAGTGTGCACCAGTTTCTTTGTATCGATTGGTCTAATGATCGGCTTATCTTGTGCTCTCCAGAATCAGGCATACAATTGTTTGATCAGTGCAATAAGTCCTGAATGTATCGATCTGTATTCATCTTGTCTGAGCCTAGGTTTTCGTTTTTCTCTGGCTTGTACCTTTGCCTGCTGACTTTTCTCATGTCATTCTAATTCGTTTAGGGTTATAATGTATTGACCTCTGCCCACAGATGCCATGTTTGAATATTTCAGTGTTTATCTTCGGTTACCGGGATTTAATGGGTACATCCCCGGTCGTGCGTGGAAAGGTATTCCGCCGTCGTGTAAGTGAAATACTCTTGATTACGGAGTAAAATACCAATCGAATAAATAAATTGGTGGGTGCACCTTTTACCACCTCGAGGTTCAATAACTGCATATTATGATCATTATTATCTGGAAATAAGCAACAGGGCAACACCACCGAGCGCACCACTAGAGGAAAGTGTACTAGTTCGAAATAAAACGTATGAAATATAACAGTGCTCAAGAACAAGCACAACCCCCTCGGCCACGAAGGACCCTTACGACTGTTCTGTTCTGTTACCGTAGGGCATATGAGTTGAGATGGATGTGTGCCGGAATGCTAAAAGTAATTGATGGTGCGTCTTGTATATACCGTTTGTATATAATGACATGTAAAGTCAATTCAATTAAACCTCCGGATTTTGCAGACTTTTCTTTTGCGAATCTGATACTTGTTGTCAGTTTTCATCATTAAGATTTCATTAGCGGCTAGTTATGATGTTTCAAGTTAACAATTTACTAAATGTCACCCTGACTTAATTCCCAGGTTACTGTGTTTCATAAAGGCATTCAAATGGTGTCTGCCATGATGTAAAAATAACGTTGCTGTCGTTTTAGATAAGCGATAGACGACGCAGATGATTGCATTCCCAATAAACCATGTTAACCATTGCCGTTTAACCATTGTCGTAATTTTCACGTTAATGCTAGAAACAACTGATGGAGGAGATTTCGAATTAAGCATGTACCACGACAGTTGGTGTCCTCGTAATGCTTTCCCAAATGTTATGCTTTCCTAATGCTTGTAGTTCATAAACCTCAGGTTTCAAACTTATAGCCGTACTGATAAGGAAACAAGAAGTGTGCCGCCCTGAATGCAGCGTCATACCTTGTGCAATAAAAAGGGGTATACAAATCAGTTTTAAGTGAACTGTTTACAACTGCATTGAACTTCCATGCAGTTGAAGTCAGGGTTCCCAGTCTGGCTTATATCATTTTTGTCTTCTTTGAAACGTTTAAATTTATGTTCTGAGTGGCTATTTTGTCGACATTCCTGTATTCAAAGCAGAGCCTGTACTAAAAAATTTTATTCCCTCTTTGAAGCCAAACAGGTGAATGTTCTCAAAAGGCACTTTCAACACTGAATACGAAGTGTTCGAAAAAAGAAGAATTAAGGATTTTACCTCTAAAAAAGGCAGAAGATCACAGTGTCCGCCATATGAAGGAGATCACATTGAGGGCAATGTTCTCAGTAATAACAGTAAGGAGCTCATGGAAAGACAGTCTCTGCCGGAAGTGGGATATGAATCCGTTACTTTAGATGTGTTTAACCTCTCTTTACGGGTTACCATGTTCCTGTGTGCCTTTATGTAGGGCTGTTGTGAGACGATAGACGGTCGGATCATGACAGCATGATCTACAGCCTGTTTTAAGATCGATTTGCTTGTTACTGGTTTGGCGTCGACGAGCTGTTAAAGGTGTAGGAAATGCTAACAAGCGCCGTGTGTTGCCTTGCCGTTTATGCTTCACGGGGCACTATTCTCTGGGATACTTCTTTCAACTCCCGTAACAGGATACTGAGGTGGCGGTATCAAACATTGATGTAGTGGTGTCTGAGCTAAATGACTTACATGATAGGGCGTCGAAGACTTGGCCTGATCATTAGACGCCATTGACATGCATTATACATTTATCATAGTCCCTGGTATCCGCGGGATTCACTTTGAAAGCCTAGCTAGTCTCACTCTATGATCGACTTCCGCTAACTGCCGTCGACCGAGGAAGCTTGGATTGCCGCTCGGCACATGAGTAAATCCGGAGGGACGGAAACCTAGACCTTCATGTTTACAAAGTATATGCCTCTGAAGTTTGGTAAAGCGTTAATGACGGTTTCACTTAAAGTTACAAATACTAGTTGAAAGTTGAATTATTGTTGAATAAAATTAGGGATAGGTGTTATACTGTGATATTTCTATGTGATGTGATTGACGTTGAGGGTTAAAACCAAATTGTCTGTAGCAGATTTTACTGATCATGATATTTTCCTCGAAATGAAAACATCACAAACGTCAGTGGCTTCCCTATGTTGCCCAAGAATGTAACGATCTTTTTCAGAAACAACATGTCTTGCTCCGATGTTTTGCTAAAGTTTCCTCTGAGGACCCTATGGAGATTTTCAGGGGCTCTCCTTAACCGTCAGTGTTTCCTTCAAGCAAGAATGATTTGTCCGGTCCCATCTGGACAGGGACAATTAATTGGTGGAACCCGCTATTGAAAAGTCTCGACATGTTAGAAAGGTCAAGACAGCTTCGACTTAAGTCAGGTTAATGGAGGGTCAAAGGCTCATCACTCTATCGTTTGTGTTCCAGACAGGGTGGAAAAGTTGCGGGCGTCTATCGTAAGACCACTGGTACTTGTGCATATCGATGAATGGTCTTAAACTGAACTCGAAGTTAAAGCAATCATCACCCGAAAGACCACTCTTGTAAATAATTGTGTTTGACAGTGAATTAAATATGCAGTCAAATATCAAAGCTCTTTTGTTGTTTGTATAAAAATAGATGAAGCCACGGGTATCTTTTTGCACTTATTTTGTTCCTTTGAGTAAAAAGAAACAAAAGGCACATTGTGAAGTGCCTTGACTTAACACCATCGGTATGGTTCATGAAATCCCATTCCAATTTTAACGTTTTTTTTTTGTTTTGTTTTGTTTTTTTGTTTTTTCTTCTTTTAATTTTCTGTATCAAAAAGCCTTTTAATGTACGTGCCAAGTTTGGTAGGGAAACATTTACAACACTTGCGTTATTTTGTTAGTCACTATGAGAGGGTGTAACTTTTGAAAAACAGTTTTCATTTGTCACTAATAGTAGGTTATGTAGGTTAGTCTTTTATACTGTACTGCATAAACCGTGATTCTGCAAGTGAACTAAGCATCCCCGAGGCCTGGTCCCTTTACATTGTTTTCGTGTTATTGTGTATACTTATGTTAAATGTGATGATCACACAGTAGCCTGAGTAATTGTAGACTAGTGACGTCTAATAAATTGCATTTAATATAACTGTAATTATTTACCAAATTTTGCATAAGTCATGGTGCTAGAGGATGCCTAAGTTGTCAATTCTTAAAACACTTACATGAACAGTTAGAATAACTGAGGTAAACTGACGTAAAAATGACAAGATGCCAGATTTCACCGGTAAGTTACGACCATTTGCCAACTATCACACGGTCGCCACTATTCTGGTTTTACCCTCTGTGCTGTAGCCGTTTATAATGTTTAAACGGACATGAAAACATCAACGCCGAGATAAAGGTGTGCTTTTTCCAGCATCATTTAACAAAAAGCAGGGACTAAGAACGGAAATCATTATTGCAGACAAATGGAAAATGTTGCAAGGCGTCCTTGTCGTATACTGCTTGGAATCATATGTCTGGCTTTTTGCCGGTTGGCGGAGTTAATTCCTACTAAGCTGATTGGCCGTGAGCGTGACTGTAATTACTGGCCACGGCCAAAAAGCCTCTCCGATTTCATCGCTGGATCTTAGATGAAGAACTGTCGTTTTGTTACTAAGGGAACTCCGATAGATGCCATGTTCGCGTTATCACATAGTGATTAAGACTGTGGTATGAGCCGTCTGCTGTGACGACACGAGCTAAATCTTCTAATTACCAATAACGCAACGGTATTTTTTGGGGGGGGGGGGCTTTGATCTTTTGAAGCCCGAGGTATGATGCCGATCCACCAATGGCGGCAACAGATTTAGGATTGCTGGAGGGAGCGGTCCCCTAATATTGGTTCTCCACCCCCCCCCCTCCACCCCCACTCCCCACCTATCTCACCCTTCCCCAACGCATTACCACTACGGCTTCGCGTACTGAGACGACTTACGGTTTGCGTTAAGCGACAGCGGCTGGGTTAGCCACAATCGCCTTCCTCTGTTTTCCATCCCCAAAGATTGCAATCGACATGATGTATTTCCAAACACAATCATGACTGTAACTCGGGATCGCGTATACGGGAGAGGGAATTCTGGCCTGGATAGTGTCTCCTTTGGTACAGAGCCGTGACTATTCATACAACCAAGGGTTTCCATCAACTGGACTTGTTCTACTCAGCCATAGTCCACTGGGTTCTGGTATGTGACGTTATCATGCAGAATAGCTCTGCCAAGGACGAGACTTGTAGCAGTCGAGAAGGTTCCGTGAATGGGCGCCTGTGACTGTTCCACCTATCAGCAATTTGAAAAGGACCAGCCAACACTGTTAGACCAAATTTGGATTTACAGGGTAGGTGTCGTCTGTCCAGGGAGAAATATTTAATATCTTCTGTCATCGTCCTCATGTTGATTAGCACGTTTCACCTGTTTCTAAATACACGTGTTAATCCCACTGACCACACGACCGTGTCGGTGTTATTTTCAACCCCCGCACCGGTGGTCACTAATGAACCAAAAGTTAATGACTACTTGCAACAAAATTACTGACATAGCTGGTGACGTGGTGACCACTGCACATGCACGTGTATGCACAGTTGTGTCATTAACTATCACCTAGAGGTTTTTAAGAGCAATTATCCACAGGTAAGCTGTTGTCATGTAAGATCCAACTTGTGCTAATGATGGTAAGTGCCTTGTCTTCCTAAGGCTGTTGACTACGTAACTGTACATTTCCTTTTCCAATGAATTAGTAGTATTTAGATTGGCTCTAAGTCTTTTTCAATAAACATTGCAATGTAAGGGAACGTTAGGGAACGTACACGTACATTGTATATAAAGTGTCACCTTGTGGAGGAGTGACTCGTCTAACATTCATTCTGATAAGTTTCAAAATCGGCCTTGAAGATGAAATGCAGTTATAGAATGAGATTTCGGTATAAAAATTGAAGAGGTTTATAGCATGAAAATATGGTAAGATTATACCATGGAGATGGGAAAATGTTATGTTGTGTTCTATTATACACCAAAACATACCTCTTGGTGAGAAGCATAATAATAACTTAAATTGCTTAAATCATTTACAGACTTCTTATTTGAAACTCAAACCCGTTGTTTGATAATGGTGAGTCAGACATACATACATTTTCATCTGTTTGAAATCAGTGTGTAAGATATTTCCGTAGCCTTTCATTTATGGCTCACTGTTCATTTCCAATCAGATGACTTAATCAGACCGGGAAAATAAACTAGATGAAAAATGAAAACTTAAACTTATGACTTAACTCCATTTTGTCAATACTGCAGCCACGTCTTGACGAGAGCGTACTTAAACCAAGAGACTGACAACTGGGAGATTCACAAGAGGTTAATAAAACAGTTAATTTTGTTGGTGGTCATTTGGTTCAGATTCCCTTCGTGACCTGTACATAGTGTGGATAGACGCAAAACCGATGCAGTGCTATAGGCTTCGTTCCATCATCTTCTAAAACAAAAACACCATCTTTAGTTCACGACACCATGTAAGCCTTCCAGGTAGCTAGAAAATAGATATCGATAGCGCTTGTCCTCTTTGTTCTCTCTAGATGAACATAACCCTGGAGCAGTGACAATAAACCCTAAGTTACTTCGAGCTGTCGCTCTGACCATTGGCATGAAAACCGCCTAGAGACAGGCTAGAGTAACGCCTTTGTAGCACTTCCCGAAACATACCTCAAATGCACAAGCCTTTTTATTCCAGCTACCTTCGATAGCATATTGAATCCTAGAAATCATATTCAGTTGTAAGAGGTTAGACCTCTACCCAGACATTGACGGTTACGCCGAGGCGTTGCCTGATTTCTTTCTTCAGAATGTGTCCGAATATCAAATAATAACGGGCCATTCTGGTAACTGTGGAGTTCTGTTCGTTCCAGGTGCTAATAGGCCGTTGAGATTTGCGGGGAAGATCCTTTCTCTGATAATACGCCATCGATTCCATGTGCAAATAGCCATCATGTATAACAGCATGGAAATCTACTGCCAACTCGTAACAATATCTTGACGTACCATTTTTTCCATAGCTATGTACGGTCAAATCCATATAATCTAAAGCTCTTTCAAACGTCTTATTATAACTATTAGGTCTTAAGTCAGTCCTTTTGCAACGTTAGCCCACGGCAAGACAGTGTATAGAGTGTTAGCTTTGACGATCCTAATACGGCCATGTCCAATGTCCATTGGATTGCCACAGGCTGTCCGAATGCAGTTGGCATTAATCATTTAATGTGTGCCATTATCAGTAGAGATAATGACAGCGCAATGACCCAGGTGCCTCTCTTGTCGTGTATCGCCTGGGTTCACCATTAAAACATAACCACCGATGTAAGGAAAGGACAGTTTCGAATATGCGCAGCTGGTGGTAACAGTACAAACCAGAAGGAAACCGTCAAATTTGCCACCCAAGTGAGGCCACACTTCGTTCACCATCATGTGAAAGCGCTAGTTAACATGCAACATTTTTCGTTTAATCTTACACGAAGAAGGATAACCATGTGAAGTTGTGTAGGTTTGTGTTCTACTATGACTGACATTGTAGTACCTTAAAACATGAAGCATGTATAACCTTCCCCAATAACTCAGTCGGATAGTCGACAGTATTTGGGTTCGAATCACCGACGAGTTGTTCCTGGGACAATTTTATTAAATATAACCTATAACAGCTAAACGTCCTGCATAAGCCCATAAACAGCACCGATACCTTAAAGAGACGCAGTTGAAGTGTTACGCAACAAATCCAGATTCCCAAGCGTGGATTCGTGAAAAATTATCAACAGTTACAACAATTGTGTGGCGTCACAACAATTGCTCAAGGCTCAGAGTAAAACAGCTGCTAGGTAGAAGTCAGCGATGGCACTTGTGCAGTAAATGTACTGAAGGTTGCCATAGAAATGAATTATGTTTTTGCCAGTAACTCCTTGGATTTAGATTTTTAAAAATGTCTTCTTTTCAGTGATACTCATTTGAATTCTCACTGATGTCTTGATGTTGACCGGCCAGAAACCATGTCCTGATATTCATATTCCCTGGTGGAGATCAAATTCTGAGGATTGTAGAAATAGCGTGGTATCACCGTGTCTTGGTAAACATTGCTTTGGCTGTAATCAGCACGTTAGTCAGCTACAAGCAGCGCGTAAGTGTCGTCAACTTTGAAAAGAAAAGGATAACAACTCTGTTTGCTTCTTGTTCAGCTCGTGGATTTAGTCGTCATTTTCCCGGTGGCAGTCAGCGTTTTGCTATACGGCAAATCAGGAAGTCAGCTCGCCCCGTATAAAATTACGGCTTGGTACTGATTTTGGTTGGTCTGGATGTCTCTCGGAACGGCCATTAGGGAGCAATTAGTGTGCAAAAGTTTGGCCATACATCATGGGACACACGTCCCCCTTGAGGTGCAGTAATCCAGCTAAACATCATCATTTGCACGGAAAATCCAGCCATTTTTCGCCTGTGAAACGAGTCATTAGGAGGTGAAAATTCCCTGCGTGAACCCACTGACTTGTGGTAGAGGGGGGTCGAGGCGAAATTCGGCGCGGGACTGCAGGGCACTTTTCTCTGTATTAGCACTTACATCGGGGCTTCAACTACATGGCCCAGGGACCGTTTTGTATACGACGCAATCTTGTGCTATATTTTTCCAGTACCTGACACATGAGGAAACGATAGCAGCTTTCGTTCCGGTCGGCTATAAATGGAGGACTAAGATGCACGGTGAAGGGTCGGGAAGGGTAGGAGCGGCGGAGGGGGGGCTACCTCATAAACCCTTATCGTTGATTGGAGAAATGTCACCTGCGTGTTTGGATAGAACGTTTTAATGTAATACCGCACAATGTCAATATATTTGTCCAAAAATAGTTTTAATATAACGAACGGAAGAAAGGCATGCAATATTGCATTTTCGTTATATAATATTTGTTTCTTTCACCATATTGTTTAAACGTTGGGGCCAAACCAAAGATCCAAATTTGAACCTAGGAAATGCGAAATCACTGACTGTTGGCATTTCTTTGTTTCTGAAAGCTCCATGGTCCCCTCCAGTACCGAATGAATATTCAATTTTAAAGTCTTTAATCCGCGAATGAGTTCTTTGCGTGCTATGTAGACGTTTCCAAGAATCCCATGGTAGTCATGCCAATTTGTCCTATTCGAATATATATGGTGACATCCGGTGTCACAGGGTTCGCTTGATATAAACCTCCTTTAATTACCTATACTCTGCTTATGAGAAAAGAAATAGCCCAGTCTTGATACTTCATCCTTGAGGCCCTCATGACAGTTATCCTTCAAAACTTGACATTGTCACTGTTTGTGGAGCCTCGTGTCCTTGGCACAGTTGTTCACATGTATTTGTCTGGTTTATTTATTTGATTGTGTGTGTGTGTGGCAGACCAAGCAAGTAAATAGATAAATATTTGATTGGTGTTTAATGCCGGACTCAAAAAATATTTCAGTTACACGAGGGTTGACAACATTATCTTGAGAGGAAAACGCAGACCGAGGGGAAAGCCACGGTCATTTGCAGATTGCTGGCAAACCTTCATAAGTTCGACCAGAGAGGAAGGCTAACATGTATTAAAACAACTCCATGTAATCTGTGTTTTAGAGTTTTTAATTTATTTATTTATTTGATTGGTGTTTTACGTCGTACTCAATAATATTTCACGTATACGACGGCAGCATGCATTATGGTGGGAGGAAACTGGGCGGAGCGCGGAGGAAACCCCCGACCATTCGCAGTTTGCTGACTGACCTTCTCACGTACTGCCAGAGAGGAAGCCAGTATAGCTGGACTTGAACTCACAGTGACTTCGTTGGTGAGAGACATGGCGTCATAACGCCCCCGATCACGGGGGCCTCAAGAGTTTGTAAACCAAGTAGTAATGTCAGTTGAGAAGTTATATAAGTGTCTATAAAGAAGATGCACACGTGGATCATTCTATGGTTTTAATTCCATGTTATTGTTTGCGATTATAAAGATAGACATAATTCGACACAAACATGATGCATAACGTTAACAGAGGAGTGGTAACAAAAAGATGGTGTCGCCTCTCAGTTTTTGCCAAGTGTTATGAAAAGAAATACTCCCTGATGCTTTGGACCTTTGGGCTTCAGACTTGCATATATACTTTTCTACACAAGCATTAAATGTGTGGCGAAACGGGAATATTCTTTGACCGTCTACTAAT
This sequence comes from Acanthopleura granulata, assembly GCA_016165875.1. Lineage (NCBI taxonomy): Eukaryota > Metazoa > Mollusca > Polyplacophora > Chitonida > Chitonidae > Acanthopleura > Acanthopleura granulata. The sequence goes on along the minus strand of JABBOT010000002.1, from coordinate 1,071,274 downwards.
TAGGTGCACTACGTGACTAACAAAATGCTCTTTAGTGGAGTAGGTGGATTGTTAATATAGACATCGTATTCTCAAGGACGCGTCGCAGTGGTCATGTTTTCTTCCGGGGTCATTTGCTGGACCTTATATGGAGTGTGATGTCTGCACGATATATGACTTCCTTATCTATCCATTTCGCTGAGGTTTAAAGTTCAGTCCTTGCTGTTGCTCTGGTCATTTTCTTGTATCATGCGTATCATATGTGCGAAAATAAAAGCCTTACTGGGTCGTTGTCAATCAGTTGTCATCCGACATCATTGAGTGCTTCATTATATGGTATCACTATAAAAATCTGATCGGAAATGGAAAGAGATATGCATTCACACCATTTCCCCAACAGCTTATTTGAGTAGCATGCTGATGTACAGTGGGCGAATAAAACTGTTCATATATCACATGGCTGTAAATGACCAAAAATTTCGTCCAAAATGTGACTGTTTAGAAGCAAATAAAAGTCATAAAATATTATTTCTGTGGCTGAAACTAAGAATTTTCCAAGTAGGGTATCATCCAACCTTGAAAACAGACTTCCAGACCTTTTTAAATCAACTGAACTCTCAAAATCGAGAAAAATAAGCAGCTTAGTCGTGGACCACGTTTTAGGTCATTTAGGATACTTTTGTCATTGGGGCAGAATCAACTACATATTCATTTTGTAGGCCTTGGAATTTATCGTTAACACATGACCAGTATAGTGTCGAGTGGTAGAGTTATTGTTTGATACCTATTTACCTCAAGCCATTTATCCTTTCAGTTCAGCTCCGCTTACGTGCCTTGGCCTTTGCCTTAACTGGTAGCTTACGACTGATATTTAAGAAGTGTATACATATGGTTTCATATACATGTATTTGCTTCTGTTAAATTCAATGCCTAATTCTGTTTTGCGATGGTCGGTCAACATTTTGCAGATTTATGAATGATAAGAATTGACATCTCTAATGCCAGTAGTACTTATATGTGTTTCATATCGGGCATGCAAATAACTGTCGCTATGTGCTGTAACAATTGGTCAGAGTTTATTGCGGTCTGGGCACGGACCACTGTAGCAGCCGCTCTAACCCGATACGCGCGTCACCTTCCAATACTAAAGGCCATCGGTTATAATAAAAATTTAGGACAACTCCAATGAACACTTCCCGATTCTTGTCAACAGTAGTATCCCTACTATGTCATTTAAATGAGCTTGATACATGAAAGCAAATGCAGTCAGATCATTTGCTAGGTTCATAGATCACAATAAAACCTCTTCCTAAGGATGGCGTGAACTTGCAAATAAAATTCATCCGGATAATTGTACCCTACACCAGTGCTCCACTGGAGTTTGAAGAGAATATATGATTGCAGCTATATATTTCAGTCCCATTGTCTTAACCGCTGTTTTGTTATCTCTTGTACATAGTGATTTAGGATGGTAAAGAGTGGACACCAGTCTGTGATGTGTCAGTCCCACGTTAGTACACATGAGTGACAGATTAGGGAAACAAAAATTACATCAGCCATCATGTCTGACATTTCAGCTCGTGAATACCTTGTTCATTTTCTTTGCTTTTTTCTTAAACCATGTTATTTTGTTTCGGACATGTACATCGCTTAACCTGTGTAGCACGGCCAGCCGTGTGACAACTCGAGATATATACCACAACATCGGGTCTAGGCCATGACCTATACTACAGGTGACTCCCAGGCGGCTTAGTCGAGAGAAGCTAGCACCCCATCTAGGTCATGCCGTCTTAGTCGTTCAACTTTGTATAAATACGTGGTTTTCTTGTGTGTCATAAAAGATAACGGCTGATTTACATTTTTCAACGCGACTTGGTGCGCAAGAAAAAACACAGGGCACAAAGGCAGGCACCTTAACGATCACCCAGGGCACGTTACAGTGCGGTGTGGAATGGTGAGACTCTGGTCCTCATTTTTGTCATAATGCGACTGCAGGTCAGTTAACAAGCGTGTCGGCACTGTCACCTGGTGAACCTGTAACTAGTGTCAGAAAGGCGTCGACTTGAGTTTTCCGTGTGAATATTGGCGTGCTGTATCATTCCAGTGAACACGTGTTGCGCAGTGAACGGGACTCATTTTTCACGGATGCCCTTGTATCAAGTAGGCCTACTGTGTTTGACTTTACATCACATCATCACGTACCGTATTATTACCACCATGTGTGAGGAAATCGGTAAATTCACCATGCAGAAGTCTTTTATCATCCAGTACATGTTGTGAATATGGTATGTATCTATAGGTCCAGTATTTGGTTCCAAAGAAACCGCGTTTTAGCGGAGGCTGTGCAGCTGTGTATGTCGGGCGGTTCTGTCTGCAAGTGTGTCTGCCTGTGTTTCTGTCGGCCTGTCCAGTTTTTTGACACCCTATTTATCAACACGGGTGTTCTGTCCTGTAACACAGACCCTTTACTTTACTTGACTCTTGATGTACTGGGTTGATATGTTCATTGTCGCGAACGTGTACAATCTATAGAAGATGCACCCCCAAAGTATGCATGATATACATGTGATGTCATTGTAAGCTGCGTAGTGAACTGTATACAGATATAATTAATGTATGTATGTAACTGTGTATGTATGCTTGGGGTTTTACGTCGTACTTAAAAATTTTTCAGTCATGTGATGACGAGTAGTCTTTGGATGTATATATAATGTGTCTTGCTGTGACAGGGCGCGTCCATGCCGCTAAAATACTGCCGCCCTTGGAACATGATGCCGAAGACACCAGACATGACACTCCACTCACATTATACTGACACCGACCAGTCCTGTTTTCTTGCTCTAAACTCTCAGTGTTGAGCGCTAGGCGAGAATATGATTAATGCTTGTTGTATATGATAGACTCGCGCCATATGCAAAGGCCTGCGTCATTCATTTCATAACTTGGTGTCCATCTTATTTGTGCGACTGTATCATTTCTTTATAGAAAAATCGCTACTAATGCGGCAAAAGTTCTACTCAGGGAAAACTATACAGAAATACATAGAAATACGTGGCTTGCCACATATTTGCACAGCTGACATGCGCCCGGTATAAATACAGGAGCTTGTGAATTGATTTCGTTACATAGTGAAGGACATTTTCATCCATAACTCCCAATACTATAGAAAGCCTCTTCTAAAACTCCGTCTAAATAAATAATAAAAATCAATATTATATAAGGTTAATTGTACCGAGCATTATAGAACATGGTGTCATAAAATGCTCACTTGGTCTAGTGAAGTCATGTACAGTTAATACTCCCTTTAGCAGGTATCCATGACTGTTAGATAGACTGACCAACGTCATCGGTGAATTGATTTTTGATATGTAAGAGTACATCGAAGACAATGGGTCAGTGAAAACTATTTTGTAAATTTATAACTCAAGTGTCAGTGTCAACCGCTTGTATTTGTATGGATATACCCATACATAAACAATAATTGTTTATGAATCAGGCAATACGCTTATACAGGGATATATGGGATATAATTCTTTGATTATACATAGATACAGACACATCCGAATGCATACCATTCATACAGACACATCAGAATGCATACCATGCAAGCAGGTGTCTCAAGCTAACTTGTAATATAGTTGCTGTAGACACCATTCCTTTTTTGGAATTTAAGTTTAAATAAAAGTATATCATCAGTGAACCATGAGTTGAATTTGATTCCGGACACATGGAATTATTTCTGGCAGTGCATGTGTTATGGTATAAGACGATATTAGGACAATACGTGTCTATCTCAGGAAGAGACGTGTTGTGACAAATGTGTTTTCACATTTCTGATTTACCACATGCCCCTTCGTAGTATTTACGATGTGTTAATGCATTTACATCTACCGTACGTGACGAACATACGTACGCACAATCCTTAGATTGATCATCAAATGTCAGAAATAGCGTGAAGTATATATGAAAAACTACTACTCTTTGGGCGAACTTGCTTCAGATGGAAATGGTTCCCCGTTATATGTCTATCTATACTTTTCTCCTGTGTTATTTTTATGGAGTTAATGTATATTTATGTGGAAGTTCATCCTCCTGTTATAGTTATACGTGCTTTTACAGAGGAGTAGTCGACTTATGGATTGTAAAGACAAGGACCGCAGTACATACGTGTGTCTCATACAGTTAATCACAAAAAGCAACTGTGAATAACTTCGGCAAATTGCCTTACAGCTAATAATGAGAAAGGTTGCGGGTTAAACCTGGTCATTGTGCTCCTTTCTTCTTTCGTGTATTGCGTCATTATTTCTGTACAGTTTGCTCGTGAAGCAAAGACGTATACAGTTTACGAGCACCAAGAATAACTGCAGAAAATGTTGTGTTTTTACACAGCATGGAACCGGCTTGTGTTGGGTTGAAATGCTGAGAGGTTGGACCTATCACCAAATGAATACGTTTTTGATTTATGCAGACATCAAATAGATACAATAACTGCTTTTGTGACTATGGAACCCCCCCCCCCCCAAAAAAAAATACCCCTGTACCATGTTCATTTTTACCAGCCATGTTATCATAGTGTCTTGTATATGTACGGACTTCATTAGGCCATAGTCCACATGTACGTTTTACTCGACCTTTGATACCTTGACCCATGAGGAAATGTGATAGATTGTAACTGTACATGCAGGGTCTGCTCTGTCCCCACTCTGTACTGTGAGTCTCCACTCTGTACTGTGAGTCTCCACTCTGTACTGTGAGTCTCCACTCTGTACTGTGAGTCACATCCTCTGTCCTTTATCGTGTATAAGGGTATATAGTTGTCATGCGGGCAGACGCCTCGGTTAAATTAGCTAAATAAGCATTTATGTCTATCGATTCCCGATAGGTATTTGCTCCATATTACTGACCTCTTTTGCCCAGAGATCTGGGTCGGTGGTGGGGGTGGGGGGACGTCCGCAGGCTGTAAGAAATTCCACTTACCCAGAGGCGAGATCATATCATGTTATAGTGTAGCTACTGAGCCAGGAATTTCCAAGGGCTTGTGGCCAGGTGACACACGACCCCGATATTATCATGGAGGATTGTACCGGTCACCGTATGTTGCTCCTCTGTGCTGATCACCCCGCTTACTGACCGCCTAAATGTACTATAAATTCGTCTTACGCCTGTTGAGGCTGGCCCCTCTTTGAGCCAAAAAAAAAAAAAAAAAAGGCGGGTGGGGGGGGGGAGGGAGAAAAGGAAACAGAAGTTTGTCATTCATGTTGACATTTGTATATCTTGTCAACTTTCAATATATGATGCTTAACTTTTTGAGTCTTTCTTGCACATTTTTGTGCTATTTACCTGGCCTACCTTGGTTGATGATAATTTAAGAGGTCATTCAGTCATACACTAAAGGTCATTCAAAGATATATAGGCTCATATGTAGGCTCAGTTTGCTAGATAGAAAGACGTGAGACATAACAATTTCATGACTAGATTTAAAAAAAAAAAATAAAAAACGAGAGTTAGGCTAAGAAATGGACTTTCAGTCCAGGGATTTTTTTATAGCGAAAGAAAATCCGGCAATAGGAGCGGGGCAAAAAATGTTCCTTCAGATTTAATGAGGTTTGGCCATGGTAATACGTCATATCCGTTAGCACGCTATTGCTATGTGCGTGAAGTATGTTGTCGCGAATGAATCGTCAAAATAAGATACATGCACGACTTAGAGATAGGAAACATAAATGACTTAAATATAATTATCACATGAAATAGTTTCCATGAATAAAGAAGGTGATGAATTGTACATATCACACATGGAACCAATGTTAGGAGACGAACCAATTTATTTATGAATTTATCAAGGTTCGGATACAGTAAATGACATCTAATGTTATTAAGCAAACTTTAATATGAACAATCTGAAAGGTAACGTCAGTAACTGCGCCCAGTTTGCTTAGCTTTGTGAATTTATTATCTTGAAATTTATGTTTTGAACTATTATCGTAAGCATTTAATATTAGCTAAGTACTCTCTCAGTCTGTAAGCTGTTTAAAATACTTCTTTTAGTCATTAATAAAAATTATCTTAAGTGAAACTCGCTTAATTTCGATCATCACTATAGGTTCTCGTGTCACTATTTCTCCAAAACGTCTTCCAAGTTCGGAAAAACATTATAATTATGTCCGGTTTAATGACAGGGCTTATTCAGTTTGATGGATGAAAATCGGTTTCTGCTTATAATTTTCTCAACAAACGCTAAAGAAACTAACCCTGTTATCTTGTCTCCTTTCGTATTTTCCTATTTGATTTTAACCTTTGTGCATTCTTCTTTCACCATGCAGAATGCCTTATTATTTTATCTGCATTCAAAGGCTCTGTCACACAGCAGGGATTGAGATATGATTAAATTCCAGATACATGTGGTTAACGTAAGTGGATGTTGGCTAATACGAAGACATTGCTTCAGGAAGTGGCCTGTAGGCTTTCAAGACACCAAAGCTTTCGAGCAAATACTGTGATTTTCTCAAAGTAACCCAAAATTGTCAATGAGTAAAATCAGACCTTGAATCAAGCTCAAGAAGTTGATACCCTGTGGTCATTGTCAGTGGTGAGTGATAATTCTTTTCATACTATGGTTTGGCAGGCTTTTGTTTTTGGAGTTAACTGCTGAATTTTTACCCCGCCCTCTTCCTCCATTTCTTCCGTAACATTAAACACCATATATTGATTTCCAAGATTAACTAATAGTTAGAAAAGAAAGAAACAATGATTTAGGTTATTGATTATGATCGTGTACACTGAGGAACGTCATGCAAGAATGGAAGCTTTGGTCTTCTCTTTACGTCACACTAACGTAATTTACGTGGTCACTAAATGCGGTAGGACGCCATCAGGACACCATTCGATTTCAGGAGTGTAATGTGCGGCTTTTTGGACAATTCCAGAAAGTTTTTATCATACCGTGCATGAGCTAATCGGATAAAAATAGCTTCATACCTTGTCATGTAAGCCTGGGCAATCCAATTAAACGCGGCCTTGAAGACTGACGGCTATACGGAATTAACCGAAACACCATGCATTATCTGCAATTTATTCAATTGGTGGAAGCTTGCCTCCCTCCAGATTCTGGTTTCTCCAGTTTTAACGACCAGGCGTGCTGGGATACGATTAGACCAATCAAACTTTAACAGACACTCGAACAAATAGGCACCGTCCCTCCCGCCACCTTTATTAGCAGCTACGCCAATCAGGCAGAATTTTGCCGTGGGTTCGATTACTTGCCTAACTTACCCTATGCTCTAAAACTTACTTAGAATGATCCTAAAACTGTCTCTAGTCAAATAATCCGAGAGTGTTTTTAACATGTGTTCTTGCCTTCTTTGTTCAGATTTAATGTCGAGAAGAAAAACGGCCCAACACTCCCTCTGGACTAAATTGTCTACAAGCCTTCATAAAATTTGTTTCCTGATTTGTGTTTCACGCCCTGTAAAAAAAGTGACATTTTTATATTAGTCTTTGTATCAGTCATCTTCACTGGTTTGCTCTGTTACGGACTTGTGATCTATACCGGACATACCGGATCTATACCGGCCTATCATACTGATCGTCCAGCGGGGACTACCGATGTCCAAACGTCCTTTTGCTGTCTTCTTGGCATAAATTTTTGATGTGTCTGACATTGGATTTTTGTAGTGTTCGGAATGTCCATGACGTCTCAAGTGAGATTTGCAGGTTACCACCTTCTGAGGCCCACTAGTGACATATATGCTTCGTAAGAAGCGCACGAGCTAGTCGATACAAACCCGATAGTCGCACAGCCGCGAAATCTCCCGTCGAAGAAATCGGATTATCACGGGACAAGAGTACTGGACGTGATCAGATGCCAGATCAAGACTAAGTCCGGCCTAGCTCCCATACAGAGGCGGTGAAAGAATTTTTTCGAGAAGTCTTCTCTCTGGATTCTGTGAGGTGTAGGCTAACAACGCGGGTGATAAAAATTCCAGACGGTACAAAACAATTTTCCTTCTTGAACTTGTCCACCGAACGATTCTGAGGACGGAGAGGTATAGCCTAAGGTCTTAGTCGCGACGGCAAAAGAACTGTGTTAATAGTTGGATGAATCCATTCATTACCTTTACCCGCGCTCGACTAAGTTTCTCTCTGATACAACAGTCTGGAAATTTAAGGCTTGCCAAGGTCGTGTATCCCCATTGCATTGGGTTTGGCATTAGTAGCCCTATCGGCGTCCGTGGCGCAGTTGGTTTGCGCGCTAGCCCAGCGGAATAACCCAGAAGCCTCCCACCAATGCGGTCGCTGTGAGTTCAAGACCAGCTCATGCTGGCTTCCTCTCCGGCCGTACCTGGGAATGTTTGGTGGCAACCTGTGGGTGGTAGTGGGTTTCTACCGGGCTCTGCCCGGTTTCCTCCCACCATAATGCTGACCGCCGTCGCATAAGTGAAATATTCTTGAGTACGGCCTAAAACACCAATCAAATAAATCAAATAAATGGTATCCCTATCTGAGTTAAATGGTAAGGACAGCTATTATTATTTTCACGTGTTATGATTGCCATTTATAGTTAAAATAAAATTTTACATAAAGGCACACAGGAATATGGGTGTAATAGAATGGCTGGACATGGAGTTACATACATGTCCTTAATTTATACTGTACATCCCCTTTAAAATGTTGTAAACTGTTTTCGAGGAAAATATACACCCCTTACAGGATTGGATTTTTTATATCATAAATGATTCGGATCAGTATTTAAGGAAAAGGTCACATGCTGGATAACTTGTTACAGAAACTTAGTACCGGTGTATACAAACTAAAAAGTATTGGTAGTCTGTTAACAAACGTAAAACGTAAAACGCCATACTCTGTTCAAGGGACATAACTCATTGCAAGGTAGATGGCGCTACTACATCCGTGCTACTTTGGTTATCAGATGTTGCTTGCGATGTACCTGTAACCCTGACAAAAGCTGCGTCTTCAACCACTAGTTTCGGTTTTGAATGTGTAAATATTGGACCGTTTAGATAAACTGAAAGGAACGAGCTTACAAATTACTTAAATAATTTTATTCACTCAAAATTCCTCGGCGCAAACTTTGACAACAACAACAACTGTAAGATTATTATTCTGACAACATTGTTTCTTAGTTTCTAAAGATTTTTAGGATTTAATTTATATCAAGAAAGTGGTCGTTAACGTTCCGTGGTTTCTTATACTTTTATCTAAAGCATCTGCTTCCAGATTTTTACCGTAACCTAATGCTTTATTAACACTATTCAGAAATACTGGATAGAAATAATGTACCGTTCTTTCTTTAGACCTATTAACTGAGGGGTAGTGGTGTGTGATGTGTCCTGGCTTGGGGGAACTTCAGGTTGGCCCACCATGCTGTATTTACTAAGATGAAGTATTATATCAAACGACTAGTGTGATATTGGTGACATCCATTTTAATAAATGGTGTGTATATATAAGCTCTATATCGCAAAATTACCGAAGTATGATATATAAACTTGTTCAGTTAAGCGCTCGATTGTGATATGTATAGCCCGGATCGACTGCTTATTAGCGGAGACTTCTGTGAAGTGTAACTTGTCCCATCCAGAGAAACATACAATATACGACACCGATTTTTTTTTTGTTTACTTGTAGAATTATAAGACATCCATGACGAAGAAATGACAGGGTAATGAAATTCAATGTAGTTCGGTTTGAACGATTTCATCGCTTAAAGCTCTAGCCGATTTGAGCTTTCCTGTAACCCTTTAATTTTCTTAATGGATGACTTGCTCATAACATGTACATAATTATCTTCATTGATTTTATCATTTATCACAGATCTGTTTTCCCAAAAGATTTTAACTCTATTTAAGTCTCTGCTTGTCAAACTGTCATTCATGATGTTTCACTAATAACTTAAATTTTCAATAAAGCCATTGAAAAAGTAACAGGAGGTGTCAGAAAATCTATTTTATTTAGCTGGTATCCATTCAGGCTTTTGCGTTTTCATGCCAAATAAAAAAATAATGTCTAATCGAAATCGTGTTGTAAAAGATGGTGGAAATAAATCTTTTTTAAATTTACATGGAACATTCCGTCGATGACTTGAGAATGGACAGTTTTTCATTCAATGTTGTTTTCATTTTGTTTTCTACAGCTGCAGATCCCCATGCGACGCTTTGGAATTACAGTTGAGAAAAAAAACATCTAGTTCCATTGGTAAGTGTCTTTCTTTTTTTCCCCGTTTTATCCATTGCCCTTGTGGTTGTATTTTTGTAATCCGCCTGTGAATACATCGTCGATCAACCTCTCATCGCCATGGCTGTCAGAATGGACAGAAGTCTCTTCTTCTCCCCGCAGATTTTTCGAATTGCATAAATAATTGACTGACGAAGTGATTCATTGATTGCAAGGTTGGGAATTAAACTTGTTGCGTGAAGAATTCGCGTTTGTTTTTCGTCTGCTGCTGTTTTATTTGAGGGATTGGAGGTAACAGAGAATTAAGATTCACAGGAAATAGTAGAATTAACATTGCATTCTCTCCGGGCTGGCGTTGATTGTGGGTTTGAGATGAACTTTGATATTGCGTGGTTATTGCCCCTGGTTTTTCATTGATAGTGGCGCGTATACTTTTTTCTTTGCACTGAATCAGCTTGGTTAGTTCCGAGTACAACCCTCCTGTCTTTAGGAAAAACGTGTCGGTTATGGGCACCTCAGTAGAGACGTGATAAATTGTAGGTCGATATACCTTCATAGTCTGTTAATTCATCGCATTCTTTTTCTCCACCTTCCACCGTTTTTGTCAGGCAGGTGGCGCCATTTTTACCCTCGCCAAATTGCCCTTTGAATGTGAAACTGTCATTTGTTTTCTCTGTTTCATTTTTTTCTGCTCCGTAGCGCCAGTCCTTTTTATTCAGTCTGGTCATTGTACATGAACTTTTCTCATTATGTCACAAAAAAAAAATAACATAAATACTGGTTGGATTGGAAATGGACATTAGCCATTCAATTCAATAATACTTAAACCTCTGCGTCAGCCCCTCACCTGGAAATGCCTCATTTGTATCAGCTTGAAGAGTGAAAACAAATCAGTTTTTACTGTTGTTCTATTTTCTTTGCACGACATACAATCTGAAATAAACTGAGTTACTTGAAATGACGGACGTCACATAAATGGAAAATATTCGAGCACGGGTGGAGTTAAACAAGAATCAAATGAATAAATAAATAAAAAATAAATAAACAGTTATTTAAAGTGCAGATACAACGATCACGTCACAAGTGCTGGTGTTAACGGATATCCTTTAAAACATCGATAGAAAATTGTGTGGAAGCCTCATCCGCTTTGTTTTGTGTTAGGAATGTTATTCTGAGAATTGAAAGGACAACTTTGATATTTATTGTATTTGTGTGCTGCAGTATGCATTTGTATGTGCATTTCTTTCATTGTCAGGGAACTAAATCTGTGTGCACATAATTGTCTTTTTTGGACCATATCTCAGTTATGTGACGTGATATATATTATTAGTCCATGCGGCTTGCATATCATTTATTTATCTTTCATAATAGTTGCTGACAGAAGCCTGAAACTAGTCTGATATCTTTTGTATGTACTGTACATGTGTACACCTTCGCATTAACTTGAGCTCTCCTCTCTCTGTACACTCAGAAAACCTTGCGTAATATTACATGGTATTAACTTCTTTGGCGTTCATAGTAGTTCTACATGGCCTGTAGACAACAGACAAAATCTCATCCAAACTGTCTCTGAATGGTGGTAGATGGATGGGACATGAAATCGTTATGAAGAAAAGTGCTTTAGGTGTATTCGATGGTTTTGATTTTGGTGGCTTCACTCTTACTCTATGCTCTTGTTACAGCCTGTGATATGAGATACGATTTTTGTACGAATGTCGTGCTGGGGGAAGCTGGGGAGGAAAGTTCAAGGAACGTATACATACCATTGATTGTTTCATTCATTGCTTACCACAATTTGTATATCACTAATTGTATAACGGTGGTTAGGTATAGGGGTGGAGTAAACCAGTTTCGCTAGGTACTTGACAAACTGCCTGACAAAGACACAGCCGAATCATGCTGAATTAGCGACAGTTGGATTCGCGTCTACAACCTCATCAACCAGGGGCCGATAGGTCAAAGCTTTCAGAAATTTCGGCACGTCAGCCAACGAGCGTGCAGACTTACTTGAAGAAGTATAAACCTTACCCGACATTCCCAGACCACAAGTCTGTTGGTATGCTTTGATGTTACCTTACTGATATTAATGACCTCGAAGGGTTTCTGTGGCCATTTCCATTCGCTTACGCATTAATAATTAGCAGATACTCTATTACATCCAGAAGAGGCATTGTTTTGGTGTCAAACCATTACCAATTATCTGAATATTTGAACTCATACCCCAGCCAGTAGTACCTTTCTGGTATAATGTGCTGCCACTGCTGTTTTTTGTTTTGTGGTATAGAAATCCCACAATTTACATTCGATACCCATTGGGCGTAGTGGTAAAGGGGATGCGGGCTAGGAGCTTCCGTTACCCTTTGTATTCACCGTGTTATGTTAGCTGTCCTTCGAAAACGTTCACGTTATGTTCGTCCACGGAAGTACGTTACCTGTATTGATTATTGATTACTTTAATAACTAAATCGCTGACTTCGTGCTATAATCAGCCATAAAAGTTCGACAGAAAAGATTTGCTGCTCATCCACTCTTCCGTCTGCATCGATATGCTATAGCAATAGTTCATGTACAACCTTGTGTCTTAGAATCTGTCATAAAAATAAGCTGTACACAGATCGAACGTCCTGGGACACGAATGTGACAGAATATGAAGGAAAGTCATTGTTTAAGGTAAAGCTTTGATCTATAAATATCTTGAGCCTTCCGTTTTACGGAAATGGCCTCATCAATAGCACTCGAGCAAGAACATTTACTGATCGCTACAGCTCACGCAATGAATTTTTGCTGGTTCATTAAGTGTTCAACAAATTTCACTCCTCCGATCAAAAGAGAAGGTCTTCAGAACAAAAATTGTTTAAAAATAAGCATCGGTTCAGACTTGAGGAGGAATGCTTAACAGTCTGATAACATGTCGCTTTAATTACTGGTCTTAATATACACTCACGATTGATTTTGAATAGAGCAAGTCAGCGCATGCAGTGGCTACTAGTGTCTTGTACGTGGAGTTCTTCAGCGGCTCAGGAGTCCTTTCATTAATAAAGAGGGTTGATTAACTCAAATAATACAAACAAAGTACATGTATCCTGTACAGGTGGTTGCTTCACTTAACGAGTAATTGCAATGTTGCCGCGAATTGTTTTTGACGACCAAATTCCTCTGCATGTATCCCTCTTAAAATATTAAGGGAAATATTAAGAATGCAGATGTGGGAACCAATACAAAATCGTGTGAAATTCTCGCTGGCACTTTTTCATCTAGAAAAATGCAGTCAGGTTACGGAATTTTCAACGTACTTAATGGTCAGTGTACCTTGGATATAACTCAATAAGCTGGCTTTCCTTCACTTGAGGGCCTTTGGTGTTCCCCAAGCATAAGTTTGAATGTAGGTGTTCCACAGGGATGCCTTATCGACCCACGCCAATTTCCTCAAATTAAGTTAACCAATTTCTGCTGAAGAGATAATCAAACTTGGCTGTATTTCCCCGGAGATGTGATGTGGCATGCATGTGTTAACATAAAATAACTTTACAGAATTACGGCAAACGGGTTAAGTTATTGATGTCGTAAAGGACATTATCCCAATTTATGAACAGAATAGGATGGGTCGAGTGTTACCATGTTAGTGGTCAGAGGTTAGTGTTAACGCAGAGATGGCCGATCAGCCGTATCAATTTACATTTGTTGGAAAACGGTAGCCTTAATGCAAAGGAGGGAAATTGTCAAGAGCTGAACTTGAGTTGCTTTCACGTCATGCTTGCATATGGAGAGATACACACACTTTGGGAAATGTCCGTGTTTTTACCACACTACCTCCGGTATTTCTCCGAAGGTTTTAACACGACACTCGCTTTAGCGGTAAAGCATCCCAAATAGGAGAAACACCTGATGGGGGGTTCACAAGTTATTTCGCACGAAGACGTAACGGCCATTGTGACTTAGTTTACAGTGAAACCAGCTGGCAGCTTGTTGCCAGGCATTTTACCCGTAATTTTACGAAAAGCTCATAACAGAGTCGACTTCAACTGGTTTGAACAGTAGTAACAAATTTATTGACCTCGTGTTTGTCAGAGGCTGGAATATTAGAACGGAAAAGATGAATTGCTTCGAAATGACGAAACGTGATTTGTCACTACTGTCATTTCGAAATCCTAGAACTCATGCAAATGTAATTTTTGTGATTATTTTTTGATGAGTTTTCAGTGCAATATGAAACAGAGAAATAGGCATTTCACAGCAAAAACATATATATGGATACTGCGTGTTCCTTTCACTGGACTAACTATTCGATTATAAATTCCTGCTATCAGACAACTTCCGCTCATTTGTGTCGACGTTCCGTTGTACAAGAGACACGAACTCTACGCGTGTTATCATTGATTCATCTGCGTCAGCTCAGACAGATAACTCGCGTCATTAATGACGTCATGTAGGTAATGAACGAGCCAGATCTGTGAAAGTTGTACAAATTGGCTAATGACTACAATTAATGACTGTCGAGGAAATTGCTGGAAATTATTTGAACAGCTTGTAGTTTTGTACATGTCGAAATCACTGCGAGAAAGCTTGAATTTCTGACTTCTGTGAAGTTGATTGGACGAAATGTGGACAGAAACGCAACCATATAGTTAGATGACAAATTAACTTTACTGTGTCAGCACTGAGTCAAAGGACAGCCGCAAATTATGTGACGGTTAGAGAGATATTGAAAACCAGCATAATTATTGCCTGTTACATGCATCTGTATGTCGATTTAAATGGCCTTTAACCAATCAGCTTGCGAGATTCAATTAACACTGTTACAAGAACTTGATCACCCCGATCAAATAGATGTTGGTCATCCACTAACTCTCCAAGGCAAAATTGGTCAAAATTATATCAGAAGGCAGCGACCATAAAAAGCTGGTCATCACCACCACCTTGGACCATATTTTTGTTGGTCTTATTCTATAGCATCTGTCGAGCAAAAATAGTTGATTGATGATTGATGCCAATAGGATGATTTATAGCTGTAAAAATCCGGGAAGAGATGGCTCCTTAAGCAACACTGCATGATACTCTTACAGTTGGTATATGCAGGTCCCACTGGTATGGCTGCGGTTTTAAGTTTGGAGAGGTTGTTAGGGAACTAGAGATGGGCAATGATATTAACAAATAGAGGGCTCCACCCATAGTTCTGATTGCCATCACATATATATATATATGTGTGAAACATTGTTGAGAACTGGATATAGCGCGGAAGACGATATGTAGCCGACATGGCACTAAGCCTGAATCATTGCTTCGAACGGTGCCGTGTTCGCTCTTGATTGTCAAATCAGGGACCGGTTTCATGAAGCACAAAGTACGCTTCATGAAGCCGGGTCCTAGGTCCCAACCTTCACCCAAACCCATTCTACACGAGCATACCCTAATTTAAATGTTTAAATGTAGGCTTCATGTGAATAGGCTCGTTTGGTTTCTTTACCTCTGAAGCAGTCGTACACATATTTGAGTAGTGTTTTTTTTTTATCTCCACAGTAATGGTTCAGTTTAAAAGTATAAAGGACACCAATTATTCATTTAAGTGTTTAACACTCTCTACCATCAATACCGCCGCTGTTACTGGAACATATATCACACTTTTGTTCATTTCACATCGTTTATCTCTCGGTTCTTGTTGAGTTAAGTGGAAAAGCACGTGACCTGTGTATCAATGAAAATGGAGAATTCCACGATTGCAACCTCCGTTGTAAGAACATTTTTTTCATGCGGTTACGGAACTGGCTTCCTTCCTGATTTCACGATGTGTCGTTCAAGTGTGTCTAAGAGCTCTAAATCACTCGTCAATGTAAATCACATAGCTCACTGAAGATGAAAGGTTAAAAAAATGGCATTTAGTTTCCATTAAAATCAATTTCATGTCTATCTGTAGGTTGCTTGATTTGCCCAGGCCTGTGAATATACGGTATCAGGAAATTATTGAAAAGCTGTTCGTTATCTATGCATTAAGACCATTCTTTTCCAGGCTGTCAGAGCATCAGTAAGATACGTTTCTGAGATTTGAGCAAAAGGGTGTACTCTGCATGTATATTTTAATAAATTTTAGTCGCTAGGGGGCCAAACTTACTCTGTCGGCCACTGACGCGGTTGAAACAATGTTGCTGTCCTTATTCTGGATTTCTGCCGTAGATGAAACTACCTTATTTCGTCAATGCGTCCCTTTCAGAGGGCCATGTTGTATATTAGCGACTGGTTATCTGAGGTTAGTTAAGACCATTGTCAAAGCTGACAGGGGTTTTTTGGGGGGAGGGGGGTACAAGCCTATCGATGAACTAATTTCTCACGGTATAACATGTATTGTGTCGGAGCTTTGCCTGTTGGGTAATAGAATTTATCGCCATTCCCATACTGTCCTGTTTTCCACGTAGTTGGCTCGGTTTACAGACTCTGATCAAGAAGAGTAGTTTCTCCTTGGGGGAATAAAACGGTGGATTTCAGTTTTGCTCTGTGTATTGGAAGACACTAAAAGCCTGTGCCAACCTCCGACTAAAATGGGTCAGCGTATGCTGTTAATGGGACTGTTGTCGTTAAAGCCGGAAATCAGTAGGAGATTAATGTCGTTATCCCGTGTTGCTGCCAATTTAATCATCACTCCGTGGGACTTCTGGACACGCCTTTCTTTAGTAACATTCATTTCTTGTGATTTCAACATCAAGGAACCACCGCTCAACATAGCCTCCATAAAGATTCCACTGTTAAAGAAATAACTTTAGAACCATTGTTACATTTATACATTGGATGTATGGAGATGTTCGGCAATTCAGAAAGAAATCCTGATGTGATGTCTCCCGGGAGAAGCTATTCCCCAGCAAGATATTAAAATGAATCTGTGGCCCTGTTCAGTGAGAGTCAGAAAACTGAGTAGCTGCTTCCAGGGGGAATAAAAGGCGAGACGCACTGAATTTCAGCGTAAGCATTTATCGTGTCTGCCTCAAACCTCTCTTGTCCACCAAATTGGATGTCTTGCCGCAGATTAAGCTCGCTTGAGTAATCTTTTGATTATTTTATGAAGGAAAACTCTTAAACTGCCATTATACGAAATGAATCTGGCCGATATTTTGGTTACAACTGTGTGCATTTATTGTCCACCGCTTTCCACTTGTGGAAAGAAAGCGCAATTTTTACATCTTTCTATGGAATTCGTCAGAACCAGTTGAAAGGAGAAGTGTTCGGACAAAATTGCCCCCTCCCCCTGCATCCGCCAGAGGTGTTAGTGAGGCATTCCGTGGGAATTACTGAAAGGTCCAAAGCAAATAGATGTCAGTTTGGATTATGGGAAAACCAGAAATGAAATCCATTTAACGTGATCTTCTTGCAATGGAAACAGTTCCCATTGCCTATTACGCCACTCGAGGTATTCCAAGAACACGACAATGATATTCCCAGGCCGAGTTCAATGGAATTTCTTTCTGAGAACTCTCCTCTGATATTTCTTGACGCATTTTTGTCCAAGCCTTTCTGTCGCTTCGTTATGTCCCCTTGTCATTTCCTTCGAGAAACGCTCATCGTTTAGATTGCTGTCCATATATACCAAAGCTGATTATCGTCTCGTGTTTTATTACATTACTTCTGCCAATCTAAGGCTTCTGCCTTTAATAGCCTAATGCACTCGTCCCGTAGGAGTCTTTGTAATCGTTTCTGTTCATATTATGCAGGACGCATAAGGTTCAGGGTATGGAAAAATTCATGTCAACGCTGAGAAATGTTATCTGTGGCTTGGCTTGGAGTTCAGGAATAAATACAAACTCCTTTTTTTAAAATTATCCCTTTTGACATAGTGGCACCGTTCTTTGAAGTGTTAGTGCTATACTTGGAAATATACGCTGTGACACCCTGACAAATTTTCCATGACGAAATCTAAATATGACCATTTTCTTCATTATTCGGAATTTTCCTAACGTACTTTCCTTCACGATTACAGCGCCTTAAGCTTTGTATAGTAAAGCCAGAATAATGACAAGGGTGTGATGTCAAAAAAATAGACATTGTCATTTTCATACAAAAAAGCATCTCCCAGTCAACTACAAAATACATGACCAAAACACTTTCCCTTCGAAATAAGTATATCTGTATTGTTGTAAAAGCATTTGTATTGCAAACGAAAGTTGTCTCATTCGTTGTGCGGGCTGATTATTATTCAAATACCCGTATTATGTATGTTATATCCAAGACCAGTTTTCAAAAATCTTTTAAACTTTTTGTTTTTGATAACGTTTCATTTTGCGGCATTTTTATCGCACTGATAAAGTAGCAATAATCAGCCAGATATGGCTGTCTAGCCGCTGAGCTTGGCTTTCTCCTTCGACAAGATCAATCGACGATGTTCTTATACCAGAAATGAGTGCTTTATTGTAACTGTATGTCCATTAATATTCAACAGGTTTCGCACTTGGATTTATAAGCCTAATTCTAATAATTACGGATTGGTGCATCACAACTCATTAGCAATTCGCCTTTTTTTGTGGGAGAAACTGGCATACAGTGCGTCACAAATTTGGAATCAATGCGATTGCAATAAAGCCTCTTATTGCTTGGGGTTTGTCTAAGATAAGGTGGACGGCCTCGCAATTTTTCATATATTCATTATATTTGATCTCATTTTTGATTTCATGTCCCGTATGGGCCTGTGTGAGTAAAGTCCACGACCCGTACCTCGATTGCCATTTAGGATGCAATGAATACCAATAAAGAATGAACAACATCTGTGAAACAAAATTCGAAACCACAGAATGACGTTTTGTTTTTCACAATCTTTGTGACAAACATCGTGCCCTGATTGTCAGTTAGAATGTAACGAATACCAATGAGGCGTGAGCAGCAGGATTTAAAATCCGGATATGACGTTTTTTTTTTTTTTTACAATTATCATCGTATACATCGTCCGTTGATTGTCACTGGGGATACAGTGAATATACTAATCAAGCGTTAACAACTTCATTTAAACAAAACTTGGGGGCCTCCTTGGCTAAGTTGGTTAGCACGCTGGCTTAGCGTAATGACACAGAGGCCTCCCACCAATGCGATAGCTGTGAGCCCAAGCCCAGCTCATTCTGGCTTCCCCTCCGGTCATACCTGGGAAGGTCTGTCAGCAACCTGCGGATGGTCGTGGGTTTCCGCCGGGCCCTGCTCGGTTTCCTCCCTCCATAATTCTGGCTGCCGTCGTATAAGTGAAATATTCTTGAGTACAGCGTAAAATACCAATGGGATTAATAAATAAATCAAATTAAACAAGACTTGAAACCAGGGTATGACCTGTTGATTTCTTGCACCGTCTTCATCATAGATATAAGTGACTGTTTTGCAGTAATTTGATGCAGTCGGTGTTCTAGGTATGTAGAACATAATTTTTTTACCAGAACTCAACAAAATGTCTTTTTGAGAAATTCGAATTCAATATATGTATATAGTCAAGATCCATCACAATGATGGAGAGATAAAAATTGTTTGTGGATCTTTGGCTTTTTCGTTTTTAGCCGTCCCCCTTGTCAGTTCCCTTGGAATGTTCTGAGTAGTTTGGTTGAGTTTTACCATTCCTGTAAAGGGAAAGTGCTTGGCTGGCATACCTTCTTCCCATCTAACATGTAGAGTTTCTAGTTTTTCTGAAAAGCTATTTTGTGGGAACCTGAGACAGGAGAAGATGTTGGAATTTTGAAGAAATGGATCGAAGTGTTTACCCTTCAAGCTAAGTGTATGCTTTGGCGTGCAGGAGAAAAGTTCTTATATTGGAGTTAAGGTGACATGAGATACGGGAAGGTGACATCGGGAATGTGAATGTGAAATGGAATGCACGATTCAGAATCACAAGGGATACAAGAAAATGGTCTAGAAAACGAAAAGCAATTTATACAGATGTTTCAAAGCTCCTAAGTACTGTCTTTTTGCTTGCAATAGACTGGATAGCGTTGCAAGCTACACACTTCTTTACCGTTGTCAAGAATATTTCACTTATACGAGAACGGTGGCCTCTGTGGCACAGTTTGACCAAGGAGCCTCTCACCAATGCGGGTTCTGTGAGTTCAAGTTCAGCTCATGCTGGCTTCCTCTCCGGCCGTACGTGGGAGGTTCTGCCTAGCAATCTGCCGATGTCCGTGGGATTCCCCCTCCATAATGCTGTATGAAAATGCTGAATGCTGAATGAAATGTTCTAAAGAACTGCGTAAAAAACCAGTCAAATAAATAAATAAATACAAGACAGCGGCCAGCCTCATGCATAGTGGAAGAAGACCTGACAGAGCCGGGGGTTGGGTGGGGGGGGGGGAGAACCAACGATCATCCGGAGGTAGCTGGCAGACCTTCTCACGTAGGGCCGGAGAGCAAGCTAGCATGAGCTGGACTTGAACTTGTTCGTTGTTTTGCGCTGGCGCGCCATCAACCTCGGCCACGGATGCCACCCATGGATGCTACATATACCAAATGCTTGATTAGGTGTTTTCGTCATGAAAATAAACTACCAATTGCTCGTATTATATGCGCCCATGTCTTGATTTTGTACACTCTTCATCTTGTGGTCTCAGAAGATTGTCTTGTGATAATTGACTTAGATTGCCCCTATTGCTCTCCCAATAAGCGGGATTTGACTGTCAGGCACAAGGTCGGCACATAAATTGATATGTATTCACGGACATTTTGTATCTTGTCAGTTCTGTATAAACTTGGAAACAGCCTTTAACTCCAAAATAATTTATTAAGCTTTCCAGAACAAAACCTTGTAAACTTCATGAACATATGACAAGGCCAAGTTTCTGAAACATTACGTGGAACATGGATATTCCTTGTCGTAAAAGGTTTTTCCTAAACCCGTAAAAGTTTGTTTCCTGCGACTTATTTTCTCTAAATTATGTACTGTACATTAAAGCTGCTCATTAAAACGTATGTCACCCACGTTTTCTCTTTGACTAAAGGTCGAGGACTTCTAGAGAACGTTTATGGAGCAATTATTCTTTCAGGTTCATGCAGCTTTGAAATAATGTACGCATTCTCTGCCACTCGGTGCTTGATATAAATGCCGATATCAGCTTACGGTTCGAAGTGAATATGGCCCTGATGGGCCCGCATGAGGAGTCACTTTTCAGAGCATGTGAATGCGAAATATTCGACGGGTGGGGACGCAAATCAGACTTCCGATCCGTGGAAAGCATTTCTCCGTCCCAATGTATACCAGACCTTGTTAATACCTGTTTACTAATTCGCGGATTAGTCCGAATCTTCAGTAATAATTCAGACACTGGAAGTCCCTGGAGCCTCCAGGATGGACTTGTGTTGTTCACTGGCCTTGCCTCTGTCAGGACGGCCTTTGTAACCCTGGGTGTACTTTATCGCCATTGTGCATACATGGGAAGTTGGTTTTGTTTATTAGGGGACCTAATGAGGCCGTTCAGAAATAAGATAGGCCAAACATTCCCAACACAAAGCTATATCAGCGAACCAGGAAACAGACAGCCTGGATGAGTCCGTGAACTTAAAATGTGTGGTTATGCTTTCGTAACCGGTAATGGATGTCGTGGAATTTGTTTTATCTGGAAGAGCGCTGGCGAAATGGCATTTGGAAGATACTTATTTCTCTGGTGTCATTACCCGTGTTTTTGTACGATTGCTTCATATTTGGTCCTGACAGTACGGCGGAAGCATCCCCATCACA
The DNA here is from genome assembly GCA_016165875.1 of Acanthopleura granulata. Lineage (NCBI taxonomy): Eukaryota > Metazoa > Mollusca > Polyplacophora > Chitonida > Chitonidae > Acanthopleura > Acanthopleura granulata. The sequence goes on along the minus strand of JABBOT010000002.1, from coordinate 1,049,425 downwards.
CCCCACAGCGCGGCTATTGCCTCTCGCAAAATGTGGGAGTATATATCTCTCTGTTTTCACCACGTGAGCCACGCTCGTGCTTGTTTGCAGTTGGCAGTCACTTGTCTCTCTTGAGGAACATTACCTGTCTTCTTGCTCTTTGGGTATAGCGTGACGTCCGCTCCCTGTAGTGGGCAGAATCAAGCCGGTGGGAGTATGTCAAAAACATGCTGAAACGCAATATGACAGATGTGATGTCCAGTTTGTTCTGACGCCTTCCAATGCTGTACCCGCTGGGTATATAAAAACGGACAAACCAGTTGGCTGTTCACACAATATGATCGAAAAGAAAATATGCTGCCTTGGCCAAGACTCGGAAGCCAGCATGATTGCCTCTTGCAAACAGTTCTAATTGAAAGACTATCACCAATTCATGTATATAATTAAGCATTGAGAACAGTTAGGTAAAGTAATTAAATATTTGTTCAACCTTCATTGGTTGGAATGATTTTGTTAGGATGTCAACACCTTAAACAGATAATTGTGCCTTAAACAACAGTGTGCGACGAAAATATTACTTTCTCAAGTAGGCGTCTGTTCGAATTATTAATGGAATATGTGCAAATTTTTAAAACTGAGATTGAAGCACCTTCACATATTTTCCTTGGAGATACATTTTTTAGTCACTCATTTTTACCTGTTTATTCCAAGTTCACCAAACCTACACCACACGTACATTTTGACAACCCTATTTTCAGCGACCTTGACCTTTTTCTTCAAGGTCGTTGGTATCGTTTAAGTTAAATTTTATAAAAGGCTTGTGAACGATCTATTTCTTGAACAGTTGGTCCCAAGTTCACTAAACTTATACCACACCTACACAATGTTATGAATGACTGGCACTGCACGTAATACGTAATGTCTCGTGGAATTTGTATCTATTCGTTACCTTGTACTTGTGCTTAAGGCCGAGGGGTTATAAGTGCATAGCACAATATTTTTTCTTTTCTTTTCACTGATGTGACTGCTATTCAAAACAGGAACCAGTCGGGTGTATATTCTTTACCTATATATCATAATATATAAAAACTTAGACGCCCCATAAGCGTTGTCACTGAACAGCTTTGAGGTAAGATGACACTCAAATCTACCCGCCACATGACACAGGTGCTGTATGTGGATATCATTTTAACCGGGTCGATATACATCGACAAAACCGCACATCCGTGCGGTTGCGATGAGTGATGTTGATGCCCAATCCTCCCACACCGTTGACTCACCGATGACAGTCGAGCTTACTGGGCATGTACCTGTGTCAGTAATACCTGTAGTAGTCAATACCAAGACGATGAACCCACACAGGTGAGTGTTAGACACGCCATGGGTGTTGGCTATTAGTGTACTGACCGCCATTAGCCGTTCGTCCATAAAAGTTCATTTCAGTTTTATACAAGGCCAGCCCTCCTGGTGGTTAGAACATCTGCTTCTAGGTCGGGAGATCCGGTATCAATGCTGGGTCGAGTCGTACTAAAGAGCAAGGAAACAGAACTGGTCGGCCCGGTGTCAGCATAATGTGACTGGATGGGGTGTCTTCGGCATGATGCTCCAGTGGCGGCATCACTTTGACGGCATGTACTCGCCCTACCACAAAGAGACACAGCATACATGTATCTACAATACTAAGGACTCCTCGTCGTCGTATAACTGAAAAATTGTTGAGTGCGACGTAAAGCCCATGCATACATACATACATATAGAAAGGCATGTCCATGGAGAAATATTTTTGTATATAATCCCGGCCCCAGCGCCTATAGATAACGAGGATTGGCGAGGATTGGCGCCGAATGTCATGGGTTAATGTAAAGAAGCAGTTATTCTGGGTAATGTTAGAGTTGGTGTAATAACAATGAGGTAACAGTCCGGTCTCAAAGGTTCCACGTTGGTGTAAGGGGATAGGTCCGTTGGATAAGAGTGCAAGAATTTTTATCACTCTTGTAGACGAGGCTTCATTCATGGAAAGACTCGAAGGCGTCTCCCCTGCTATAACAATGGTTTAGTGCGCTGTGGAAATAATGTATATGCCAAATCCTGGCAACTGTAGTGTCTGCCGGGCTGTCACTCTCAGAGGAACACTAAATGGTGTGATGTAATACTGTAAGTTCAAGGTCAGCGCTCCGTTGAATACCGACAATGTTTGGTTTTGATGTGGTTCAGAAAAAGGTAACAAAAACGTAATTTTGAAAAATTTTTAAAATTTAGGAACACTAAATGGTGTGATATAATACAAAGTTCAAGGCCAGCGCTTCGTTGAATACCGAGATTGTTTGTTTTTTTGTGTTGTTCGGAAATAGGCTCTACAAATGTAGTTTTGAAAAATTTTAAACATTTAAGAACACTAAATGGTGTGATATAATACAAAGTTCAAGGTCAGCGCTTTGTTGAATTCGGAGATTGTTTGGTTTTGGTGTTCTTCGGAAATAGGCTCTAAAAATGTAGTTTTGAAAAATTAAAAAAAAAAAATACTTATGTCTGAAATAAGTGTGACTTGCTGGGTGGCAATTATTTGTGTGTCTTCACAGATGAAAGAATTGACATTTTGTCTTTCATACTGTATTAAGTTGACTCCGTTCTTGAAGAGACGGTGAAGATCGATTGAAAAAGGGTAGCTAATAATTGATTTGGTCTTAAGAGACAACAGTTTTATAACGACATCCATTGCCGTATGCGCAATTACCTCTCACGACTGGAAAGTAGTTCTTTTTCTAACAGCGTCCCTCTTTGACGTATCTAGCTCTGTAATGCACATGACGGCTGAGAGCCTTTGACTTGGCCGAGCGATCAGTCCACTCATTTAACAGGCCTCTTGTTTTTCGTCTTTAAGTCGTCTCCTGGAAATTGACCGGCTTGATTATAGAGTTTGAAAACTCATTGCTAATTCAAACACGTGAAAATTGCGTGAAAAAATTTGAAACGGCATTGCACACCTTCAAAAAAGAAGACGTTCGGCTTTCACCCGGCTCGTTAAGGAGAGAAAAACACTGTTTGAATTTCTCTTTCATTTCAATTTAAACATGGTGTGGGGTGCTAGGAGGATGAGGAATTCAACCGTAGTGGTACAACTTCAGGAGTGTTGGCCTTCTTGAAGCGGAGCTTCGTTTTCGCTTAGTCACAAAGCAGATTATTTTCTGTTCGTCGATACAGTGATCTATATGCTGATCTTCCTTTTCCTCTGTACTCTGAATGCTTATGAAGGGTAAACATTGATGTTTAAACCCTTACCAGACACATACAAACCAAATCTTGCCGAGTCGCTCAGACGCTGTCTCACAACTTCTTCGACTTTTTTGTTTGTTTGTCATTATGAGACCATGACACAATCATTCCCATATCTTGTTAAATATCCCGAAGACCTCGTCTCTTGGTTCCAGCCAAGTGTCCTTATCGACAAGAATGTCTGAAACAAGACTGTTGTACTATTAAGTAAAATGTAAGGTATCTGCAACAGCGCTGTCAGATATTTAAACATTATATGTCTTTTGAGGATTTCCGTGTGTGGATTTATACTCATATAATTTATACAAGAACACATATCAGCCCATTTTGTGCGAGATATTTTGACACATTTTGAGGATTTTGGTATGTGAATTTATACTTATATAATTTATACAAGCACACATATCTGCCCATTTTGTGCGAGATATTTCACACATTTATGTGTTGACCTTGCAAAATCTGCTTACCGTGTATAATTGCTGTGCCATGTGGTGCATGTAAAATAAATGAGCCTTGTGCCTTGTGTTTCCATTGATGCTCATCGTAACCAACTTGGATTGCGACCAACTGTGGAATAATGTACGAGCCCAGATTGTTCTCTGTTCCATGATTTTTGCTCGTACGTTGTCCCACAGGACTACTCATTCTGCTGCACAATATTGATTCATCGTGCAACAACGTTATAACAATGCGAATACCATTAGAATGGTTGTTGTGCTAATTGGACTTCACCGTAGTGATTGCCATCTGACCCGACCAATTCGCCATTTGGTTTGTAAATAATTCCAGCTCAGTTCTGGAAACGTTTCAGTTCCGCTCGAAATGCTATCCTGCACAGCGTTTTGGAATGCGTGGTTGTCAGTTGGCGCATTCTGAACGCGTGGCGTTTACATGAAATAGCTAGCGTTTTACTTGAATAGCCATTATGCTCCCTTTTTGACAACTGCAATAAAACCACAGAATGACTTACAAAAGGATTTATGATAAAACGAAAATAATGTAGGCAATGGTTTGGCAAAAACACTTTGATTGTTTAAAATGACATCATTTGTAAAGACCCCAGTGTTCCCCTGGGCTCTGCCCGATTTCACCCCGCAGTAATGTTAGCCACCGTCGTATAAGTGAAATATTTTGGAGTGCGGCGTAAAACACCAATCTGATAATATATTAATTAATTAAAGGCCCCAGTTGTCCCGACTAAGACCACTCAGCGGTTGCGGGTAGTCATAGAGCTTTTTTAACAAAACCGTTGTTTAGCATTTTGTCTTATTAGGCTTTGTAAAATAATAAAACTAACTAAAATGTCTTGTTGTTGTTGTTGTTGTTATTATTATTTTGTTTGGTTGTTGTTTAATGTCGCACTCGCAAAATTGGTGTATGATATGTGGCCTTTTTGGTACATCAGAATGTGCAAACGAAATGTGAAGCGACGTAGACCGTTTGTACTGTCATCAAAGCCCAGCGAACAATGACGTCGGTGTTTAAGAGCGATTAGTAGTTCGCAACGTTTTGAGAGCACATGCCTGCTCTTTGATAATCCATTACAGTATATATTGTTCTGCTTAAAGGTGGCTTCAATAATACCATGGTAAGCCTTTGTACCTAGCATACCATTTATAGTGGAATGTGAAACTGATCTCTCTTTGAAATGAGAGAAATGAAAATGAAACGGCACGGGTCGAAAAAAACATACAGAAAGGAAAGTTGTTTCATGTTGATTTGCGTTCGTTGCTTACATTTTACGCGGTCTTTATCTGATGGATTCGGAATCAGTTTACAGTTTTGATACTCGGTTCTCGCTTTTCATTCACATCCACTACAAAAATACTCGCTGCCCGAGCACTTTTTGCAATGCCCAATTGACCGTTTTACAAACAGGGTATAAAGTATGTCAAGCATAACTGTGATGACGACACATGCTATAGAGATTCCTCGCCATGGTAATTATCTTTGACGTACCGTTACACCTGCTTCATAAAACGTGCCACAGTACACTTTTCATTTCCGTGTATAATGCGGCACGCGGCCTGTGGTCCAGGGGAACCAAGTGTTTAATTCGCGGCCAGATGTGTTAACACCAATTCCTTGTCGAATGTAAAGTTATCTTCATAATATAACAGAGAACAGCATTGAAAGCAGAATCAGAGCAGTGACCACAGTGTTACAGTTGCCAAATGGTCACACATAATACAGCCTTTTGTACGTTTACTTCAGGTAGCTTTACATTAAACAAATGCAAATGCTTAGATAGTACTTACTTGAATTACACGTTCCCAAACACCAGGACTTCAGCAGAAGTAGGAAAAAGAAAAGTTGCGGCGATGTCAATAGCAATTTATTAAACATCACTGGTTTAGAATATTACTCATTTCTATCTTTATCAAAAGCTGTGCATGCAAAAGAACGCTTTATTATTCCGAATAAGTAGCCTCAAAACTCATTTCGCATTGTATCGCATACATAAGCTTTCAGCCCTTCAATCAGTGCAGCACACATCGAGTTGCGCATGGCAAGGCTGGATTGTGTCTTTCCCCCTTTAGTTTACCGTAGAGGAAGCACAGTGTAGTGTTGTGGGTATTTAGCCTGGTGATGTGGGTATTTGGTCTTGCAGTTTCGGGTGAATGAAAGAGGAGTGCCCGGAGTAAAAAAAAAACACTACATACCACACTGGTGGATTTTGGAGGTTGTCAGGGAGTCAGGATCCCCCCACCACCACCATCCTCAACTGCTGAAAAAAAACCCCAATAAATAATAAACAACATAAAATGAAATGAAGTGAACATCTGCATATGTTCTTTGACGGGGCAGTTCATTGTGCTTTAGTACTTTGATTTATTTATTTGAACCAATACTATGGAACCGAATGGGTAAGATCGCATTTACCAAAAACCCTCCAAAAACAGTTTAAATAGCCTGAGCCTGGCGATCAGTTTAACGCCACCAGTTTGTCAATGACGTGGTTCATCAAGCCCCCGGTGTTTTCCACCCACACAAATAACGGCTGTCATTTAAGTTTAGTATTTTTTGAGCAACCTAGTAGCCAGTCCGTTTATTTGATATGGTATGTTGATATTGGCCTTGAGACTGTTCCGAATCTTGGCCAACACCCAAATATGTACCAAGTGAAGCATTCAATAGGTAAAAAGTATTACCTTACAGATAATTATAATAATGTACCTCTCGCTTCTTGGAGTTGCGCGTAAGCGGCGCGAGAATTGCAGTGTGTTTCATTTTCTAAAATATCGATCTTCTAATTGAGAACTTTCATCGGTAAATATCTGCTTTTTTTCACAGTTTTACCCGGATTAGATGATGCTGTTGTCATTTGTGTTATATATGGTTAAAAAGGCGAAAACGGGAAAACCCGAGCTGGTCAGTGGAATTTTTTGGTGTCCGTAAGTCTGTATATACGATAGGGAACTACTGTGCAACTTTTGGATGGCTGTGTGGCTTAAAAGAAAACTAACTGTGCTTGATTTCAAAATACCGGATCATGTACTAAGTACGATGTTTACAATCCCAAACAAACGAATATTACAAGCGAGATAAACGTTATCAAATTCTATGTCTTGGAAAGTTAAGGGAGCAGAGATTGTGTCAGTGGGCCTAAGCTCTCTAGTGATGCAAGTAAATCAAATGTGATGGTCCCAAAGGCTTAAAGCAGGAAACAGCAGACGAACTGTTACCTGGAAGATTGAAAATTGAGGTGATATGATAGGCCAAACATATATACATCAACGTCTACATAGGGCTCTCCCATAGGCGTATTATTTCAGAAACATGATTTGTGCTTTTTACTAGTCATACGTATTGTTCATCCTCAAACAGTAAGCAGTATGTTGTTTTTTAATAATAGACAAAATCCTTAAATTATCCTTTCCTTTAAGCGTCTGAGTCTGGTAGGATTTTTCTGTAAAGACGTGTGGGATTTCCGCGTGGGCTCAGATGTCGAAACATTAGTTTCAATGGCTTCAAAGTGACCGAACCCTTTTCCTCCAGTGCACAATGGCGTAAACTTGTTATAAAATCATAGACTAAGCCATCTTTTCGAAAACATGGCTTAATGAAATGGCGGTCCAATTCCGTTCAGAATCTAAGTGACAGAAACTGAATGCCGGACATTGGTGCATGACGCTGCCTTCTCTGTAAATTCCCGATAATACCGTTATCAGTCGTTGGCATTTTGTCCTTAGTAAGGAAGCTGTCGCTTCTCATTAGGCAAATCCAAATCATATCTGCAATCTTTTCGGTCTAGACATTGTCCTAACCGGCTGTAAGTGGTACCATGGAGAGTCTCCGGTAAATGTTTTCTCGCAGAATGGAAATGCATGTATATAACAGTGTCGTAATAAAAGCGATATAGAACGTTCACTGATCTAATTGTTTTGTGTTAATGTTGTGTGGATTAATTTGTTTATTTCCAGAAAACGTACATATTATTACATTTGTTGATTCTGTCGTCCTGTGCAGTTAGTGGTGGCCTCGGCCGACATTTTCATTGTTAGGTGGAGTTTTTGTCTGCATTGTCATATATACAAGCACTGTTTCCCGACCTGCTTACGTGAAGCATCTATAGAATATGCTTAAACAGGCTTTTTAATTATGTTGCCGTATTCTTTAGCGTTATTTGGGACATTTTTGGCTGTGGTAGAAGTTATCATAATAGCTATATTGAAGACTTATCGCGATACGACTTTGCCTGTATTAGGATGTGGACAGTTCCGAAACCTTAAAACATATTAATTAAGTCCTTTCTTTTTCTTGCACTGCAAATTACTTTTCAAAAGAAGTTAATGCTGCTTGTTATGCTTAATTAACATCGGGAAGACGGAACTGCCATCAGAGGGTTGATTTCTTTTCTTGATGCGCTTGCAGAATGTTGCTTTTCAGTAAGTATATTCTGAAGTCAGTCATTTTTTGAGTATTCATCATTTGCATCCGGGACAATAACACCTACGTCATTCGTGCAGATACCTTGTCGGTATAATAATTGAGTAATTAGTGGTTTGTCAGCTGGGGGAGGGGTGAGCAGAGCAGAGAAAGGCTTCGCGGGGAAGAGTCTCTGGACGTAAATCGAAACCCAGAAAGCTCATACCCTGAAGGTGGATATTGGCTTGGGTCGATTCGATAACAGGTGTATAAAAGTGAGCTCAGACAATACTGGGATTCATTCCCAGCGGAAGGCTTTCGTACGACACAAACCGCAGTTATCGACCAAATGCTGGCCTACTCACATTCGCTCACGAGCGCATCCCTGCGTGCATGGCCACACGATCGTGGTCTTTCGTATTTATTCGACAGTGTTAACACTTTCGTCAAGGACGTTCCTCCATGCATATGGATCGTGCGATAGACACATGGCTTTTTACCACGGCGTCGGGGTCAGATGATATGTGTACTATACAGGAAAGAAAAACAACATACAAGAATGTGTAACAACAGACCGCGTGAGCAGTCTGCTGACCAAATGTTCCTCGTCCTGGCTTAAATGTGCATGTAGATATCACGCATATATCCTATAACCGGTAAGTGTTGGTTTTATGTTTGTACAGTATTGATAAGTACACTACTTATGGCCTGTTGAATGTTACTGGGATAAGGGCATTCCCAGCTGGATGAACCTTTGTCCGGAGGCTCCCTCCAGGCAACGTCTGGGTTAGCATCGGTTGACGTATGGTAACGTGTCGGACATACTCACTTTTCTGTATAGGTATTAGCCTGTACTTATTCAGCTGTGTAATTACAGACCCCATTCAGCCAATCTAGCTGTGGATGTGACATAAACTGATCTTGTGACGTGCGCAATGAAGAGAGCCGTGAAGTCCATCTCGCAGCAAGGCCCTTGGATAACTTAATCTTCCGAGAATGTTTTAAATGACATTTTTAAACGGCGTTGTTATTGATGGGTCCGAAAAGGTGTGGTCATCTTATGTAGCTTCAGGACTGCCCGCAGAAAGATATTTTGTATATATTTTATATATTGTGTGTATAATTGCAATTTGCGGTACTCAGTGCCACTCAGTGTCTATTGTTTCTGATGGTGTCAGATGTCAGCCTGTATATTAAAAACACCATCATGTGGAATAAACACACTTGTTAGTTTGTGTTATCGGAATGAGGTGTGTATTCAGAAATCTCTGCCATGATTATACCTACATTAAAAGTAACAGTATTAGTCTGGCCCAACGAGCGTCTGTTCGGATTTAAGAGTGTTAAAGAAACATATAAAACATTGCGCATTCTTAGACGCATATGTGTTACAGAGCATTGTTTATCATGGAACGTACACAGCATTGTATATCCTGTAGCTTGAAGATGTTGTACAGTATGGCTCATCCTGAGATTTATGGATGTTACTTAGCATTGCTTATCCTTGGACCTGTGGATGTTACTGAGCATGGCTTATCCTTGGACCTATGGATGTTGCACAGCATTGCACATCCTGGTGCTTCACAACGTTGCTTATCCAGATTTTACGTGAGCTACAGAGCATTGCTTGTCCTGAAATTGTACACAGTATCCCTCATCCTGAGACCTATAGTGGTTACGCAGCATTGCTTATCCCCAGACCATTCTGAGCATATCTCATCCTGAGACTTTACTTTGTACTGATCATCCTAAGACTTATGGTTGTTGCACAGCTTTGCTTATTCTGAGACATATGAATATTAATACACAGTACTGCTCATACTGAGATTTATTAGTGCTACATACCATTGCTTATTCAGAGATTTACGGTTGCTACGCAGCATTGCTTACCCTGAGACTTGTGGATGTTTCGTACACAGCATTGCTCAGCTAGAAACTTATGGGTGTTTAATGCTCAACATCGCTCCTTCAGAGACCTGTGGGTGTTTAATACACAGCATTGCTGGTCCAGAGACAATTTTACATGGATAATTCTCGGCATTGCTCATGCAGACTTGATATATCTGTTATACACTTTGGGTTATGAGTAATAAATAACATCGTCCCGGATTTATCGATCGATTAAAATGAGAGTAAAAGGGCCGTTAAATGTCATAAACCGTTAAGAAGATTGCTTATCTATAAGCTGTTTTTGATTCTGAGCGATGTTTTGTAGTACTGGTCCACTCCCAAAATCTTCGTAGAAATCGAAGTATGCGAATCACAGTTTCGGAGCCCGTTTTACAAACAGGGTGTCAGTTAGGTCAAAGGTAATTGCCATGACCACATATATCCTATACAGATATCTCGCCAAGATACATACATTTGACCAAAGCTACAACTTTTTCGGAAAACGAACTCCAGGTCGTCAACCAGTAAAACGGTGTTGAAAGTCAAAATTATTTAATGTCAGAGTGAAAGATTTCCTGTGTCCAACACTATGATGATGCACTCATGTTGAACCAAGCTTCGTATGTGTTCGTAAGAGTAATGCAGGATGCGCATTCACAACCATGCATACGCGAGCTGGTGATACCATGAAAGATTTATTTATTTATTTGTTTATTTATTTTTATATTTTTTTATTTATTATTTGATTGTTGTTTTAGGCCGTTCTCAAGAATGGAAACCCACGACCAACCGCAGGCTGACACTATGAAATAAGGAGGATATACAATCATGTATCATGTACGCATTGCTCATCTCCGTGTTTAACTTTTGTTAAAATATTCTACAAAAATTGTGTGTATTTGTTTGTACACATATTTGAGATGAATATACTGTAACTGAATCTCGCTATCTTGTATATCGTGCTTGATGTTTTACAATTTCTCTTACATGGGTCCGGAAAGTAGCGGCAGTCAGTGTTATTGTATCTTTGAATATAAAACCTCTAGTAGAATGCGAACGTGACTCCACGGCTCCTAAATGACATTGTCTCCCTTCGCCTCGCCTCTGTATCGCCTCTATCTTGTATAGGTTTAAAATACCTGAAAGCCGCCCAACTCTCTGATGTGGAACTGTTTCAGGTGAGTTCTCGCTCATTTGTTAAACGTCTATTCTGAAGTACGGCTAACCGTGATGGTGTTATTGGTGCTCCTTTCAGTGGTTTGCGCCGGTCAGGCAGCATTGCACACGTGTGTACTTAAGAAAAGTCCCTTTTCTGTGTAAATAATCCGAGTAACATTGTCCAGGTGAAGCAGTGTAAAATATGGTGACTACATGGCCTAGATTTCGATAAGCTTGATATCGACTGCAAGACATCTGTTGTCGCCGAGGTTAACCGCCGAGATGTGGAACTGTTTCAGCACGCAGGGTGTTTTTTGTTATCTGTTGTCTCCATATTATTTCCTAGGGTGAGGTTTATTTAACATTTTTACACCGAAATCACTTGTGCTTCTAAATAAAGACCAGAATGGAACACTTTAACAGTGAAGCATGTGATTTTCACGTCATTTCACGACGTCTTATATCTTCTACACCACGTTTTATACACCAATTAGCAACCACAAAATGTACGATTCATCTTCTCACACATCGGGGCTGATTTATCGTCTGGCTTCATGTAAATTCTATAAGGTTGCATATTTCAGTATAGGGCATGCTCTTGTCCTTTATAAATCACACAAAAGGTTTTCATCTTTAACAAACAACTCTATTTTTTACTCTGTGGTTCGGTCTAATTTTTGATAATCAGCCTATTAACATGGACCAGTCGGTGAAATTTTGAAAGCCTATATCTATTAACGCGGGCCATTCACTTAAGGAATATAGGGATGGGTTTGGTTTATATGTGACTTAAGCGTTGAATGTCGCAGCTATTTAGGCATATATAAAGGCACAACCCCAAGTATCGGAATGCTCGAGCCACCTTTGTGTCAATGAACTAAAAGTGAGCTGGACAAAGGCAAACAGGGACGCCCTATACCTCTCTGCCAACCAGATGAAATACTGTCATTATGACTTTTTCTTTTTTTTTTTCCTCTTTCTTTTTTTTCTTTTTTTTTTTTTTTTTTTTTGCCTTTAATGCTATGATTTAGAAATCTCTTAACAGGACCCTGGTATAAATTGATGATGCGATGGCGTTATGTAACTGTACATAACAAATTGTGTGTTTCTCTGTCAAGAAGAAAATGCCCTGGAATCATTTGTCCAAAAGTGTCCCCATGAACACTGGAAGCAGTTGCTATATATGGACAGTGCAAATGTCTGTCTTACTATACGCCAATTGATTTAGCCTATAGTTTCACTTTAGTACGTCAAAATTAATATACACACCAAGTCATCGTGATGTAGAAATGCAGCTTGCGACTGACAAACAATTGTGCAAGTTGGAAATAGAACAGACAACTGCTAATAGTTTTTGTCAGGATTGATTGCCTTGATATCATTTGCCTGTACTGTCAAATGTGTACTGACGTCACAGTAATCTACACCTTTCCTCACGCGGTGCTTTTTGTATCTGTAGAAATATTTATTTGCAGCACTTTGTCATTTCATTCTGTAATACCGGAGGGCTTCTGTCCTGTTTTCCTATCATCATAATACTGGCCGCCGTCGTATAAGTAAAATATTCTTGAGTACGGCGTAAAACACCCATGAAATAAATAAATAAATACATGTTATATGTAAGTAAGACTTGCATTGTGTTTATGTAAGTAAAGAGAAAATGCTGTTTGTCACCGTGTTAACACAATGCGATATAGTTCATATAAGAGGAAATCTTCTGCCACCTGATTTACGTTGGGAATTCAATGCCATACTAAAACATGCGCCTAAAAGGACAACGCTAAGAAAACAGAAAACGTGTACAATTTGTTTCTGCTCTAAAATTGTAACACTTAGATCTATATTTATCTTGCGTCTTGCTGTTTGTGGTTCAACTGTCGGTCGTCCAAATCATGAAGAAATTAAAACCAGTTTTATCCGGCAGACCTTTAAGACACAGCTGTATTTACGCTCGATATGAATAAAATTGCATGGTTTCTCGGGCACGGTAGTAAATTACCACTTGGTTGACAACTGATACCCAATTTCACTTGAACGTTCAGATTGGCAGTTTCTGATATCTTTCGCCGCGATGTAACTGACACATTGCCGATGTACAGGAAACATTGCTGATGTGACGTTAAGCTATAATCATTCATTCATTGTGATATCTTTGTGGTTAATATGTCGTCTTTCTGATGGGTATGTGTATACACGTGTTACATGCCTAATGGAGAGTATCAGTTCAGTATTTTCCCTGTTCTCAACTTACACTTACTGATCCACCCGAAATTACACTTCCGCTTCTCTTTTAATGAACACGGGGTAGTAACGGGGGTTTACCAGGTTCTTTAGTACGGTTTTAAGCACCAATCGAATAAATATATAAATAAATAAATGTTGGGCCAAGTCTGGAATGATTACGGTAACTATTGCTTTGGATGCAGGTAGGCAGGTAGGCAAAGTTCAGTCTAAGTGTCTGTACATCTGTCAGTAAAGGGTAACTGTATGGGTGACATCCTGAGCTAATAAAGTCGCTGTGGTGATTAAAGCTCCTATATAAGCTGTAACCGGTTAAAAATTAATAGCATAGATCGGAATTTAGCATAACTTTCCCCTAGCTTGTTTTCAAGCAATGTAACGTAGCCTATTATAGCCGTCTCTATTCTGATGTTCGTACCGGTGACCTAGTTTTATTTTCAGTATAGCTTACTCAGGTATAACGTTCTTCATCAGACGGTTAGATTAAATAGGTTTTAAATTTGGATTGTGTTAAGTCTCGCGTGTCCGCTTCACTTAATTGTACGTGCACAGATGAAACACGCATTAAGCGATGTACGTGGGTTTATGATAAGAGACTGGACACACATGTCTTCGAGATGCATGCGCGCATGACATGCTGTGTGGCAAGCGTGTGTTCTTGGATGTTGCAGTTGGCTTGTGTCTTTAACACGTGGGTGGTACATCAAGTTCCTGGAGAAAAACTTGCTGCATGTGTAGGTGGTAAGACATCAAAGCTGTGAAGCACGTGTAGGTCTATAGAATTGCTACTCTCGGTATCCCTTTTAAACCGTTCGCCTGCTTAGGGTGAAATAGAAATGCGCATATTTTACGTCACCTGTTAATGCGGCTTCAGCATTGATGACCTTATCTTTTACAGATAGCGATAACTCAAGGGACACGTACAGGTGTAACGAGACATGTTTTTTAAGGTAAGTTCTACTTTACTCGCTACGCCACGATAGGACTGAAATGTTGCGGATGTGGCGTTAAGCCATAATCATTCATTCATACTTTACTCTCAAAGTTTGGTCCCTATGACATCGTGAAAACGCTTAAAGCCTTCATTATAAAGCCTCCTCTCTGGCTCAGATGGTAAAGTACAGGTTTGCTGCAACCATCAGCCCCTTGACCAGTGAGGTCGCGTATTCGAATCCAGCTCTGGCTGCTTCGGCTGCGATTTGTGAGTAATTCTGGACCAGTGACATCTAGCATATTGCTTTTAACATCAGTTTTGTTTTACCTACGTTCTGCTAAGTCATGGTGCTTGGGAGAGTGTAAGTTGCTACTTCTTAAACACTTTCATGAACAGTTATAATTAAACGCTAACTTAGGTAAGTTAACAATAGGCCGTGCTTCGCAGGTAACGTGTGCCAATTTGCCAGCTGTCACATTGTCGTCGCTGCTCTGATTTTACTCTTTATACTGTAGTCTTTTATATATAAGTCAATAGACTTATCAGGTATTGGCGAAGGTCGCTCGTGTACTCGAAGAAACTTCGCTTTCCTCCACCCATAAACCTGACACCCATGATGGAAGTGAAAAGTGTTTCAAGACAGCCTTCAACACCAGTCATATAAATAAATAAATATTCACTGATTGCAGACTTGCTCAAAACCTAAGTTTCTACATTTTTCATTATGTGAGGAAGTCAGAACACTGTGACAGAAATTACCTTTTTAGAAACCATATGCTAGGCCGTTCAAAAAGACCGGCAATGTTGATAAAATCAAGTGCTGGGACAATCCGCAAAGCTTGGTTTCCAGTGTATAGATTTGCACGACCTGGTGAGTATAGAGATAGGCCTCTTCTTCCCTGCACAACGTTGTCCCTGAACACTCTCTAGATGTAGCCTGGATTGTGTGTAGTTTAGGCATGGATCGTGTATATAGCTATGTTGCGTGTCACTTCTCTCATACATCGCTGTCAGTACACGGTCGAATAATTTTGTTTCTTACTTTAAGCATTAAAAAGCTGGTATGCCGTCGCACAGCAAGAACAGCAAGAATTACTAAATATATACAGGATGTTTTCTCAATACCACAGCGATGATGTATACATTGCTATATATCTTAATTCTTTTACAAAATAAACATAGCAAGTGACTTTGTATTAAAGTCGGATCACCCATTGCTACCAGAGAAATGCTCGCTCAGTTCAGTGATGAGAAAATCACCGCTTTTATACCACTTACACTGTAACGGTGGTCATGAACGGTGCGTTTTTAACGTGTATTTATAACTCGAAATCAGCCTTTTTGATCGTTGGCATCCGTTCCATCTTTTATACCAACCAGTGTAACCGGAATATTGTATTCCTCACTAAAATCTGTAGTAATACATGTATACATAGATATAAATTAATGTGGGTAAATTCCAAGCACGATTTCTTTGGAGTCATTTCAGGTGAGTTCTCGCTCATTTGTTAAACGTCTATTCTGAAGTACGGCTAACCGTGATGGTGTTATTGGTGCTCCTTTCAGTGGTTTGCGCGGGTCAGGCAGCATTGCACACGTGTGTGCTTAAGAAAAGTCCCTTTTCTGTGTAAATAATCCGAGTAACATTGTCCAGGTGAAGCAGTGTAAAATATGGTGACTACATGGCCTAGATTTCGATAAGCTTGATATCGACTGCAAGACATCTGTTGTCGCCGAGGTTAACCGCCGAGAAAGACAGAGAGAGAAAGAGAGAGTGAGAGAGAGAGAGAGAGACCTGTCATACCAGAGTCCCGAAGTCTTGAGCCCATCCTGGTTTTGAAAATACATGTACCTCATTTTTTTTAATGTTTTATTATTATTGCTCTCAATTCTGCTGCTTTGCCATTAACGTGGGAATGTTCTTTAAGTGTGTGTGTATATGTTTTCACGTTCACCAGATGGTTGACTTCCTGGCTGTTTGCTCCATGGGTAAGGCAGTTAATTTCTGAAGTGGCCACTCAATCGCTGAACCGCCTTGTCTGGTGTTCAAGATATGTTCATATATCAAAACGTTCTGTGTAGATATATATCATTTTCATATACGTACATAAACTCCTATAAAGTTAGACAAACACTTGGTCTCCAACCTGTCTCCGACCCTCTGTTTGCTCGTTGGTTTCCGCGTTCAGCTATCTTACGTAACGTTTTGCTAAAGGATACAGGATTCTGACATGTCACATATGTGACATCTGCAAGTACAAATCGAATCATTCTCACTTGTCTCTCCCCTTTACTTGCTAGTCATGGAAAAATGGGACTCTTGCCACATGTCAGGTTAGAACTGCACCCTGAACGCTATGAAATCATATTCTAAAATTGTTCACGATTGTCCAGTGTCAAGTTCTCCTTATTCTCCAAGTGTAGATCTGAGATGAATCCAATCACTAATGCCCCCCGACCTAGTACGAATGCCCAGAGATGTCATAGCCAAAACCGCGAAGGACAGTTTCTGTGTATCAATGTCGTAGATGTCGGACTGTGCAATTATACTTCACCATCCATGAAAACGATGATGTCAGATCAGAATGTGGCATGTTGTTCTGGAAGTTGTTGTTTTCCAGTGACTTCATGCATGACGTCGTTAATGCGTGTGCTCAGCACTTTTCCGCCATTACGGTTCCCACACTGATTCCCTGGTGTATTTCTGCGTGCCTTGAAAAGTGAAGCTATTCGCGCCAACCGACGTCAAGAGGAGGGGAAACAGCCAGGACGGTGTCGGGCTCAGCTCGAAGGAGTGGCATGGTTTCAGAAAAATAGAGAGACGTCGTGCCTGATGCCTGCACTGGAAATGAACGGCTCCCGTGTTGCCAGACGTGGCAAGTCAAACTCGAATATGATTAGTTTGGCATAAGCACCTGTGGTTTGATGCTTTAACTGAAGTGCCCAAATAGTGGACATCTGTAAACTATGTACGCTGCAACAAGAAGTGATATAATTTTTATTCTAGCGTATGACCAGTTCTTCAAATTTTGAAGACACGTTAGGCAAAGACACGAGAGTTTGAAAAAGAAAACTTGCTGGGAAGTGCTTGGAATAGTTTTTGATTGGTTTACATACTGATTCGTTTTCTTCATGGAATGTTCGAACTATTACGTCGCCACGATGCAGCTGAAATATTGCCGACGGGGCGTTAAGCCTTAATCATTCATTCGAGCCTCTATGCCCTTATCTCTCCCGACGGTAAAACACTCAGTTGATGGCCGAAATGCTAGAGTAAAGCATTTCCCAGTATTTTGCAACTTGAAAGCAAAAACCACACGACTGCATACGCCTTGTATGTGGTGCATTAAAAACATATCCCATCATTTCCATGTAACCAGTGATGAAGCAATTTTTTCTCAAACGTCGGAATACCGCCTGCTTATCTTACTGCATTTGGTATAGGATCACGGTACCTCCGACGTAACATTGAAAGTTTTGCTGATCAAGCTCCGTTCGGTATGGCAAAATCCACGAGTACAAGTATACATGTATGCATGTAATTCCCTTCACTAACACCCATATCTGCATTGATCTGTATATATTTATTACTTATGCATACCGGCTTGAGCGTAGAAACATCTACATCTTCCAGAATTATGTCCACAGACTCCTAATTGTATACCATTGCTTTTTTTATTATGGATACATGTATCATTTCCCGTGTCTTTTTCTCTTGTAACATGGCGGAATGCCAGATGCCGTGGAAGAATTACCAAGTAAGCAAAAACAATCATGATGCATAGTTTTCCTATTTTTTGAAGTCTGTTGTCGCTTTAATTTCATATCATTGGTTTCATGCAAATTGCCGTATTTTTGGAGCTTGTATTCGATAAGGAGACTAAGAGGAACTTAAAAAGAAGGCAAAGAGCGTCATGTATTACGTACGTTTTGTAGATAAAATGGAAACAGAATTGGTCATACAGTGTTGTTTGTGTATCTCTTTCGGAATTAAATTTAAAAGAAAAACACTGTTTGGATTGGAAAGGCAAGCTGTTATACATAAGAAAATAAGTCAGGTTTTTCATATGAGTAGATAAAGAGACCAGCTGTCAGTAAGGAATATGGATAGAGAACGGTGAACGGTGAAGAGATCCCGCTGTTGGCTTCAGTGCCATAGTTGGTATATGACCACACATAAGCGATAGAACACATATTTTAACCCCCGGGCTTTTAAACTCTCTGGCTTTCGTCTATAACCATTTCCGTCATACATCTTACTGTGGTCAAAATATTTTCGAAAAACCATGGGAGTTAAGGCCCACGTGAGAGTGAAGGCAGAAGAGTATGCTATTACTAGAAACAATTAACGTTACAAGCCTCCAGTATATAATGTCAATCCCTTTATGGATAACCATGGAGTAAAAATAAATCTGTATATTTATAGAAATAAATAAAGCTTAATAGTTTAGCGAACTGAGGCGACGTACAGGTATGAACCTAAACGCCACTGGTGCCACGGAGCACAGTTATAACTGCGATTAATTCTGAAACAGTCAAAACGAGCATTGTAACTGAACAGAATGCATGATATTACATTATTTGTGATCCACGTGCTAGTAATGTGAAGATGGCAAAGCGCCCAACTCACGTGCTGGTTAATTCGATTGTTTCCATGCATGCATGCTTTTTTTTAATTCCCGTCGACATATAGCCCTATATACGGTTTCAAAAAATACTTACTTATTTATATTGATACATTGGGTTATGGTTCCATTGCGAATTGGTGCAGGCTGGACTATTTATACTCTCGTGAAATAACTGTATATAACGGTGCGCACAAGTTATTTACAAGTTCGTACACACATACCCTCCCGTCTTGGTTGACCGTGGGGAACGTTTGGATACCTTCAGTCACACATATAGGGTCACATTTTATCCTTCTTGATCGTGCAACGTTTCATGAATTAACGGGCTCGCCACCCAGCTGGATAAAACGCGTGTTTCGTGTCTTGCGTGCGTAATAACTATCAAGGATTTAATCAGAAAGTGATTAAATCCATTTGATGAAATTAATTATTTAAAGCACAGCGATATTTGAATCGGGGGTGCTGGTTAATTAGGTCACGAAGTAGGATATGGGTTGATATCTGTCACTCATCATTTTGTGGACGGACTTAACAATGGGGTGAAATGTTACATTTACCCTCAGGCAATCCTCCGTTAAGAAGGCTTCTGTCGTTGAATTATTTATCCCTGACTGTTTCACTGGTCTGTTCTGCATAGAGATGTTATGTACTTGACAAATTCGTGTATTTGTGATGTGGTGTGAGGCTTTTCTCAGGCCATTTGTAAGGTTTGTAAAGTAGAGATCACTAAACTCTTTACTGCCATGTTGCTCGTGAAATGGGATTACTTGTGTAATGGAGAAAACTATACAAATCAGGCGGTGCGATACGTAACTGAGCTGTGAGACAGTTCGTGAACATATCCCCTCAGCTCATCGGTGACTTGCATTGATTTGATTGCATGTGATTTAACTAAGTTCTCGGGAATATTGCATTTAAACCAGGTTTATGGATAAAAGAAGCAGGCCACAGCCCGGAGAAAACCGTCGTTCATCGGCAGGTATCTGACGCACCTTCTGACTTAAAACTTGCAGCCGATCTAACTAGACACCTATTCGAGCTCCCGACCTCATTTGTTAAAGTGAAAGACAGCTCATGAAGACAGTGTTCATTAAAAAGATTACAAAATTCTCTCTTGAATTCAAAAAACTGTTTGAATTTGTATGAATTCTTTGCTGAATTATCTTCGTTTGAAGTGTGGAGTATTTTGCTGGCGACTGGGGGTCTGAAGGTGCCCATACTTTAAAGCTTATAAGAGACTGACCAATCAGAGCGCTAGGAGACATCAGCCGTTAATAAGCTATGAGGTAAATTTTCTGAGTTGACTGTCAATGTAATATATAATAACACTGCTTTTATGGCTATATATGTTAATTATAACAAGTACATAAGTGAACAACACTGCAAAGTATTTCCAGACCATTGTGTTATGGTGGGAGTAAGTTTCTTGATCATTTCATGTTATAAACTGACATATGTGCATGAGTTTCAACCACAACCCTTGCAGCTTACTACAGTATCAGGTGACAAGAGTGTTCCACGCTTGGGACAATTACCTCACAGCCCAAACACAATGGCTGCGTTTCATGTTAGCCGACGGAGCACGGTCAAATGCCAATTTCCACTGTCGTAGTAGCTGTTAGAAAGAAATACTTTACCAAAACGAACATAAAATTGTCTAGTCTTTTTGGCAAACTTAACTTTGAACCAACATTTTAGGAGAATGAACGTGCCAGTGCCTCTGGCTTGTATCTAGAGACCATTCAGTTTCTATAAAACATGCCTTGAATATTGATGATTCTGATGATAATGATGGGGGATAGATTTTAGCTCCAGCCTAAACTCCACGCATGTTGGGTATATGTGGTATACACAGTTAGTCTACATTTGAAATGAACCTGATATTTGAGTCAGTCTATAAATTCGTCATCTTCCTTTTGTGCACCTGAAATATCCACAACACTTTACTATTCGTCAACGAGTGCGAGCATGCAAGCTCAAATTGAGACTCAAGTCAAACGTTACAATCGTACATGAAACCGAAGCACTTGGCACTTTATGGGAAACAGCGTTAATCCCTAGCTTTATTCTTCATGTTGTGCTTCCAACTCAGTATTAATCCCTAGCTTGGCTCTTTATGTCATATGTGGAAATCAGCGTTAATCCCTAGCTTGACTCTATGTGATGCGTGGATGTCAGCGTTAATCCCTAACTTGGCACTTTATATCAGGCGTGGAAGTAAGCATTAATCCCCAGCTTCACTCTTCATGCCATGCGTGGAAATCAGCCTTAATCCTAGCTTGGCTCCTTATGTCATGTGTGGAAGTTAGTCCTAGCTTGGCACATTACATCATGCGTGGAAATCAGCATTAATCCCTAGCTTGGATCTTCATTCCACGCGTCGAACTCCTCATTAATCCCTAGCTTGGTTCTTTATGTCATATGTGGAAGTCAGCGTTAATCCCTAGCTTGACTCCTTATGTTATGCGTGGAAGTCAGCGTTAATCCTGGCTTGGCTCTTTATGTCATGTGTGGAAGTCAGCATTAATTCCTAGCGTCGCTGTTTATGCCATGCGTGGAAGTCAGCATTAATCCCTAGCTTCGACCTTTATGTCATGTGTGGAGGTCAGCATTAATTTCTAGCTCGTTTATGCAGAAGAAAAATGACTGGTTGGCAGATTACAGGACAGGGACATCATTCCTGAAAGGTGTTGATTCAATCACATGGCCCAGACAATATTTCAAGTCAGTCAAAACCAGAAGCAAGCAATGGCGTAAACATATACTTATTAGTCGAAGGCTTCAAAATTGCAGCAGAAGTCGTGGACCAGACCATACAAGATGGGTTGCTTTCATGAGCAATAAGTTTCTTGATGATGTTTCATGGGTATTTCATTCTGTAATTAAACTATTTCACATAGGCTGACATATTCAGAATTATGAGTGACAGAATTTGACTGAACCGGACTTAAAAGACTGGATGTCGCCGAGTGACAGATCCCTGACGTCATGCCACAGTCAAATCGAACCCATGTGTTACCTGGTCAAGGCCGTTTTGTAGAATTCAAACGCTGATTCCTGTGTCATGTATGATAAACACGATCATATTAACCTTTTTTATGGGAATGAATGACCAGGGGAGCGGAAAGAAATTTAGTACTGATTATAGGCTGAAAGTTGTTAGCTGGAGTCGTCATTCATCGTTATCAAGGGTTTGAATGTCTACTGTAATTCATCATGACCTGGTATCACGACAGAGAACTCATTTATCATGACGACAGTCTGAGGTAATCCCAACGGTTGACACCTTTTATCACTGTTGCTGTCCACTTCCACACAGATTCTTTGACTCTAAAGAGCTCTAATAATTTTATCTGTGGTAGTGGCCGAGTCAGACTTCATTTCTGCTATCGTTTGGAATGACAAACTGTAGCTTAACAGTCCTGTAACATATGGTATATTCCTGTACCCTAGACCCGATGCCACATGCGTTTGTTGACTTGTTTATTCCCCTTTGTTGGACTGTGCAGAAGACCTCGTCGATGAAGCCGTTCAACATAACAATGGTCTGAATTGATGTACCTTTGCAGGATATTTCACTCCAGCCTCCACTGTTCCAGAGTCTTGGCGGCAGATAGTGGCCGAATACATTTGCATGGCTATTTAAGCAGTTTTACATGAATTTCCTTAGAGATCACTTAATTGTAACCAATATGAGCTCGGTCATTGGGTGAAGTTTCGCATTTAGGATTGTTATAGTTACTTGCCAATGATTCCAGGTGAGGATTATCCCAACAATTCCTTCGACTTAGTATATAGTAGTATATAGTATATACTTGAAGCCAGGAGAATTGTTATCTCTGTTACATAAGTAGAGCTAGAAAAGTTAAATAAAAGATGCGAAAATTTTTCGTTCTTTCAGAAACTTCATTGGCATGTATTATTTCAAGACTTCACATTTATGTTCTACTATATTTAATTTACAGTCTGTGACGTGCTCAGTGGCTTTCTTTCACCTTCAAATGTTTTCCTTAGATAACTATGCATTCTCAGATAAGAATCTTTGTATGTGCCTGCATTTCGACACAGATCCTTGCTATGATAAAGCTTTTAGGGTGTTGACTCAGCGTTATCACCACTCCTTGGAACACCGGGTCAGCGAAGGTTGTTCTCTCTGGCTTGATGTATAGTTGTAGTCTTGTCCCATTTCCCTTCCAGTGTTTACGTGATTCGGTCGATTTCTGCTTGTAAATAAACTGAAGGTTAGGATCGTGTGCATTGATGTAATCGATCTTACCCTACAACAGGACTAAAGCAAATTTTTTTCGTCGCCCATGCGAAACTTCCGTGATCTCGTTTTGTATTCGTAATCCGATGCTGCTTTTAATTTTCTCTCTTTTATCTTGTGGAGCAAATAATAAATTCCACAAGTGTCAGAAGTCAACTGGTTACACCTATAGCAAGCATTGTATTTGTTCATCTTTTCCAAAATTTCATCCTGCTTTATATGTGCGATCACGTGGAAACACGCACGTGGACGGTGGCTGTTCTGGAATGTCACATATTCCAAACTGTGTGTGAACCTTTTTTTCTACACAGAAATCTGTATTTGTTCATCCAGACGCAAATGTCACGAGATTACCATAAGTGTAGAAATGGGGTAGATACGAAATTCGGACTTTAGGCCTTATGTTTTGATAAGGAAAGATAAAATTCGATGCGTCATAGATGTAGACTGTTGAACTGAGTCCGGAGATTGTTGCCTGCAAGATGTCTGGGTAAATACAGTTCAGACTTAAGAGTTGAGCAGTAGATTTATTTGTTTATATTTATTTATTTATTTGTTTCTTTGTTTATTTGATTGGTGTTTAACAATGTACTCAAGACCATTTCAGTGCAGGATGGCGGCGAACATTATAGTGGGAGGAAACTGGGTGGAGCCCGCTGGAAACCTACGGCTATCCGCAGGTTACTGACAGACCTTCCCACGTACGGCCGGAGAGCACTTCAAGAGCAGCATTTTCGTTATTATCTGAGCCTTGATGGCCATATACTATCGAAGGTGTTTTCTTGCATGACGTTGGCAGAAGATCACTTGGCTGCCATCAGTGTAACACTCCGATGGTCTCCGTCCATAAACCTGGCTGCCCTCATATAAGTGAAAATTGCTGGAGTGTGGCGTTAAGCAACACATCATATATATAAATTGCAGAGGGGCGAACTGAAGAAGCTTTGCAAGACAACTCCATACTTTGTTAAGGGGAAGGGTATTTTACGCAGTATTTGGAGGAGAATTTTTTTAGCTTTGAGCAGTATTTCGTGCCGTATTCATTCTTTGGCGGGATTCTTTCTGTTGTCGCCAAACGGTCATTACTACGATTGTCTTACTCCACGAGAAACCTTACTTGGCTTGCCATCGATTCATCCACGCAAAGAACACAGAAAATATGATTTTTTTAGTGTTTAATTAATGAGCTCATAATTGAGCCAAGTAATGTCGCATGCCAGGATATCATCTAATATCTATATGGACACAATATAAATACCACACCTGATATAGTCTATATTAGCGTCTCAAGTGGCATAATTTGGGTAAGCTATAAAATAAGCTGTTAAATTGTGTAAAAAAATGGTAGCCTTTGTTTAAAACAAGTATTGTCAAGTGCATATGCCATGCAAATTAAACTGTTATTAATTCCGCTTGCAGTTTTTTCTTTTGTATGTTAGAAACACACACAAACAGTTATACTTTGTTGAGTCACTGAACACTTGCCACTGAAACATGTCTCACTTTCTGGTTTATTTTTACGGTTCGTTGCGCTTTGTCCGCTTTACACATCGGGGCTGTGGGCCACATACAAAATCAGAACGTATTTACTAAAGTTTATAATTGGTAACATTTGGTAACTTGTAAGTCGTATGTAAGTCGTTCTGTGTGTCTATCGGTTGGTTAGTTTTTTGACATCTTATCTTTTAACCTGGACCTACACTCGCTACAAGTCCAAGCCCAGCTCGGGTTGGCTTCCTCTCTGGTCGTGGGTTTCTTTCCAGCATAATATTGTCCTGCGTCCTATAAGTCAAATATTTCTTGAATACGGCCTAAAACGCCAATTAAATAAACAAATAAACTTCACCTGGGCCTCCAGTCTTTTAACATGGGCCATCTATTTTACGAAGGGCTTGCGTGCAAGACGACGTGAAATCCTATAGGGGTGATGTCGCACCTGTTTACGAATATGTGCTTGTTATTTCAGGTGGAAACAAGATATTTGCAGGATATGAGTAAGCGTGAATGATGTCACAGAGGAGACCAACTGTGTATGTTCTGTCGGAAGGTCATCTTTTCATTTCAGCCATACGCTGGATACCTCGGCGAGACCAAGTAGTCTTTGTAAGACGTGTCCTCGCCATTCTCATTCAACTTTTCGTGTACACGTCACTTCGCCATTTTCATTCAGATATTAGTGTACCAGTTGTCTCAGTTGTTGTACTAATTTCCGGCAAGATATGGTGAGGCTATATAGAATGGTATTATAATCATACCAATCGTCTTTTTTTTTCTTTCTTCAGAAGTGGGCAAAGATACGTGGGGTCAAACACGACGTTATCATGGGAGCAAAGAAACCTTCGTGACTTCAGCTCGGTTTGCTTCGAACAACGAATTTGTTGTGCTACAGGTCAAGGTCACTTGTTGACAACATGGTGGTGGTCAAGGACGAGGTCAATTTCAGGGTGAACCTGTCGTACGGGGATTCCTTCATCAACGATGACGCGACGACGAGCGAGGCCGTCCGGGAAGGCATGTACCTACAATTCATCTTTTGGGGAATCCTGGTCCCTTTTATCGCCAGCTTCGGTTTCGTCGGCAACACTCTGACCATGTTCGTCCTGTTTCGACGAGAAATGCGCTCCACGACTATATACTACCTTCGAGCCTTGGTGATCACCGATTCCAGCATCCTGCTGGTGGCCGTGGCCGTTCTTACCCCGTTCAGCATAGCGGAAATCTCGGCCGACTTCAAGTATTACAAAGACGTCGTCTACCCACTGATCTTCACTTACCTGAATTACGCGACCATGGCCGTGCAGACCTGTAATGTCTGGATCACGGTATCGGTGTCGGTGGAGCGTTACATCGCTATCTGTCATCCATTCATAGCCCCAAGGATTACGACGAACAGGACCACTCTGATTGTCATCGGCCTCGTTACGGCGTTCTCCATCTTTTACAACTTGCCTAGAATTTTTGCCACTGCGTCCAGAAAGTGCACCGAAGGCGACTGTTACGAACTGTACACAACCGAATTCGGGAAAACCGACGGCTACAAAGTTGCGTTCCAAGTGTGGATGTACGTGATTGTTATGTTTGTTATTCCTTTGACTGCGTTGTTTGTGCTTAACATTCTCATCATCATGGAACTTATGCGCATGGCACGACGTCGCCGCGGTACAAATATCCAGAACGATGACGAGGCGAACTTGAGCCTCGTTTTGGTCCTAATAGTTGTGGTTTTCATTATTTGCCAAACGCCTGGATTAATTGCACAGTTCGAAATTTTCAGCTTTCCCGTTTTCCTCAAACTACTGGCTGTGAGCAACACGCTTTTTGTTCTCAACTCGTCAGTGAACTTTCTCATCTACACGTTCGTTGGACGGCGCTTTCGGAAAGTCTTAATCAAGCGAGTGTTCTTCAGATGTGTGAAAACGGAAAGCCTGAGTTTTAATAACTTCACCTCTAATCACACACATGCGTACGAACTGACGCGTGTCAACGATAATGTATGACGCCAGCGAGATTCTCGTTCACGCGGGAATCTAAACAGAAATTCCGATAAGTTGTTGACTGGAACGACACCTGCGAAGTTGAAATGTCATGTCGGCTGAAACTCTGTGATGACGTCATAAGGATTACTCCATAACGTTCGAAAGTGCACAGGAGGCTTGGGATGCATGTTTACTCTCATTGATTTGTCTGACGCTTGATGCAAGTGGACCAAAGTTCGGAAGAGTTATTCTTGGATAAATACATCTGTGTTACAGAAACTGGGTAAAGTGCAAGTATTCAAGGATGTGTACTATACGTGACTTTGTATCGGGATCTCTACTCAGGAATAGAATCCTTTAGCGTACGTCATGTGAACGGTTACACTTTTGGATCAAGTCATACTGCAAGTGTCCTGCGACAGAAATTGGTGCGGTAATGGCAAATCACTGTATTGACTCCACTGACTGGCAAAAGTCTCATTTATGTTATTTGTCCTCACTGAGTGGTAAAGACATTTTCCATTGTATAGGGTGTTGCTGGGATAACCTCTCAAGTTCAGCTATTTACTGCTTGATTTGTGAATCTAAGATACAGAGGCTGCTCGTGTATAATTTGTGTGCGTTACTCTTTGAACTACTCGCTACTCCAATCTCATCAAGTACAACAGAAATCTCCTTTTTAGGAAGCATGTTTCATCCAAATATATGATTGACTGTATGTGCTATGTTCTTCATTCTGTTGAGGTTTGTGTTCTTGAGAGCATTGCACAAGATGAGAATGGTTCTCACAGGGATTTCTGTAACTATGTGTAATTCCCTGTACTTAAAATAGTGGAATACTGTAACGCAATTTGGATGCCATTATACAGAAAACCTCACACTGCTTCTTGTAAAACAGACAACATAAGTTGTGAGGGCTTTACCCAAGAGAGAATAGGACAAGTGGTTCTAACCACAGAGCAGTTTGATGGTTCGTTGGCGGTTCTTTGTTGCAGTATGACTTGTTACATTCGTTACTATTACTGTTAATTGGCTGACTTTTTTTGGGATGTCCCACGAGGTGAAAATAATAACTGGTCATTGTTTACCTCCACGCTAAAGTATTTGGGAAGGTAGTGGTTTAATGACCGTATGGTGAGCAAAGAGCTTGATTCTTCTATTAGATAAAGTACACGTGGAGCTCTAAAATGACATCGCTGTTAAACTGATTTATTAGGCCTAAGAGGAATAGTGCTATATTTAAGAAATGTTGACTTGACTTTGCGTAAGAGTTGAATGTGAAGATTTTAGAGACTTGTATTACGCTGAAGCCTGTTTTCCTCAATAATAGTTTTAGTGAAGTGGACCATGTGAAGAACATTTCCTTCGCTGCATGTATGCACATTAGCACGTGTGCGTTTTTTGGTACTAAATTGCCTGTCAAGCCTTTGAATCGCTAGATAGATGAAAGCAATCATCGTACACGCGTGTCTCTATTAGTATAGCGAATGTCCTTAATAGCTGAACGGTGAGGCGCCTAAGAGTCCTAAGAGTGCGATATTCTGTGATTTGTTTTGGAGAAATTGTGCTGCGTTATTGTCATGAAAACGCATGTGCTGTTACCACCGAGTAAATCTCACCAGCCGGGTGTATTTTATAAGATAATTTGTTACAATACTTGTTGGAAACGCTCGATGTACAAATGTACTCAGACTGGCCCTCTATTTTGTACGGTGTTAACGTATAACTCCTTTCAGGATTTGAACAGCTCTTAACTTCGCCGTCATCTGGTCACAAGTAGTAAGTAGACATTAATGATAGGTTTTGTTATTACGGAAGTGAAAGGAATGTGATTACTCAGGTTTGTCTACACGCGATACTTGCTTCTTGAGAGAAAACATGATGGATGTCCCCAAACACCCGAAAAGAAAATGTGAAGTGCATAATTTGATGTATTGATGTAAAAGTCATGTTAAGTTTTGTTGCGTTGTATGCAACCTACCCCAACTCATACAGTCAACTTAAATTTGTACAACATCGATAAACTGTCATGTTGCTTATACCCCAACTGTCAGG
The DNA here is from genome assembly GCA_016165875.1 of Acanthopleura granulata. Classification (NCBI taxonomy): domain Eukaryota; kingdom Metazoa; phylum Mollusca; class Polyplacophora; order Chitonida; family Chitonidae; genus Acanthopleura; species Acanthopleura granulata. The sequence goes on along the minus strand of JABBOT010000002.1, from coordinate 1,020,655 downwards.
GGAGGTTTAACATGATTCAGTGCTAATGAATTATATACATTATATCATGGGATGGTATATTAGGAAATGTCAGCTCGATTCAAGTGATGTTTAACGAGTTCGGAGCAGAAATGAACATCATTTGTCGAGAGCTGAGAATTCCTGATATACCATCCCACGGCATGCACTGTATGTTTTATTATTACCTAAAAAAACGTGAAGGAAAAAAGGATAAAAATAACCTGTTGTGTTGAAACTATAAATCACTGAACTTGTGCGTCGTCGGTAGCTGAGCAAACCAAGCCCCGACTTAACGCGTGGTCGTTGGATATTGTCTCGTGAACGTGTGATACTGCTTTGCTTGAGCACATGATCGTTGTACATCAGCTTTTGCGGAATATCATGTGACCGTGCCCATTGACCAGTGGAAAACAAGAACTATCCCTGGTCGCGCGGTGCAATTTGTAGAAAGCTGCAAGTAGCGTTTGTCCCATTTTCATTGGGCTATACTCGATACCATATGGCACCGTGCGAACGCGATTAAATCGTTTTGTCATCTCCTGCTAAGTGACTGATTAAAGCCGAGAAATACAACGATTAATTTCCACGACTCATTCACATCTTTGATATAATATATCGCTTGCAACCTCGTGGTCCTTTAGGTCAATATACCTACAAACTGGCCACATGAAATACTCAAAAGCTGCTCAGGTTAATGTTCTGTTTTGTTCAACGTCTTCAGGTTGAAATATAAGGTGGTATTTATTGTCCGTAGTGTGTCTTTAATTTACCGTTCAGGATTTCAGTTTCGAAACAAACGCTCTGTGATTTGTAAGTCGTCATGAGGTGAAGCTTGGACGTGTTTCTCTTAGGTCCCGATCGAAAGCAAACTCAAGGCACGATAATGCTTTTATGGCATATATTTCGAGGTAAATCTTGCTCAGCTAATTTCACCATGTGAAATGGAATTTCCGGCATTTTTTTTATTCTTTTTTTTTATTTTTTTTTTTTTTAAGATATACTTGGATTCTTACATATTTACAAAATGAAGCAGAGGAATTGACTCGTGACTTACCTCAGTCATAAATTCTGACACTGACATGATCTCATTCGAGGCATACGTGTATTCTTCTTAAAAAGAAAAAGAAAAAAAATAATGCAACCCTCCCATCGTTTGTATATCTTGTTGTAGAAGTTCAGGATTCGGGGCCAAGTAAATATGTCTTATAACTTTCGTCTCATCGTAATACACAAACTAACCGAGTATATTTGTTAGTAATACATCAGTTTCCGTGTTTGTCTCTAGGTGCGGCTATTTAAAAAGGGGAGAGAGTCGTGTTTAAAGCGATCGGCTAATAAATCTTATGATTAAAGTTGAGGAACTAACGACATAACTGTACGGTGTCGCATCCCACCTGAAAAGACCCATCTGACTCACCCAACCCTTATACTTCGTGCATCTTACATGAGGTAGAGTATACCAGTTCATACATTGTCGTACTCGTTGATATTTTGAAAATATCTGGATTATCCACTCAGGGTACATGATACGAACTGAATATACTCTCGTTTCTGTGATATCTCCATGGTAATGTTGCGCGGGAATGGTACGATTGTCGGCAGTGTAGGGAGTAGTGTAAAAAGACACGAAATGTTCATTTGTTGACAGACGTTTTTATATGTTCAAAAGTAATCAAGGTGTTTGAATGTTGATTTTTATTAGATGTTCTAATGAATTACCACACACTTTGCTTTATTCACATTTTACTGTGGACGTTAACAGAATTCGAGTGCAATTTCGTAGACAAATCCAACAAGATGTTGATTTCTTGACCACTATATTTGCCTTGAGATTAATCGAAATCCCGATATTCATCAGTGCTTTTCTAACGATATGTAAAAAGATCTCGCGTAATAGGGGAGTTTCTAGATCGAGCTCTTTTATCGCTAAAGGTAAGAAAAGCCCTAATGTACCATGTGACCTGTCAAAAATGTTAGGTAACTTTTTCAGATTACATTTACTATAACGTGGGCGTCTAAGAAAAAGTTTCAAAAAACTTATTTAGACTAGACGTACGATAGGGAAGATTGAGGAGCTGGGAGGTGTTTAATTTAAGAAGCTCCTGATTGAAGGAGAGGTCGTATGTACCTCCCTAACACGGCAAGATAGGTGATCGGTGAACTAAAATCAACAAAATTGCATGGCATTTTTGACGAGTCACAAGACACAGTTTGAAGCAATGATATAATGTAGTCGGCATAATTAGTTGACTCTCTGTTTTTAGTACGAAGTCTTTAACCATAGTTTCTTGTTCATTGAAATTCATCTTGTTGCCAAAACCATAAACGGTACGTATTAACAGTATATGTATATATATCGAGAATTCATTTTTATTTTCCGGATGGCCTCTCCTTTCCTTCCGTATGTATTTGTGCTGAAAAAGCTCTGACGGGCTTAACTGACTTGTTCATGTTATATTGTTACTGAGTAATCCGTTATTGCGAAGTGCATATATCCATTCGATAAGCTCGTGTGTGCAGAGTGGGGTTCATGTATAGCGAGCGGCATTTTGCTATATAGTCTTCTATATAAATGGTCATAATGCTCTGTCGTTATTTGTGTTGAATTATTAAGTAAATAAATGACAACGTAACGTGCTACACAGAAAATTCCCTGTCAATCAAGAAGAATAAATACAATTAATTACTTACTGGGAGAATGTTTTTTTTTTTGGTGTTTTTTTTTTGTGTGTCATGTATATCTAATATGTATAGCAGGCCCATTAACATAGCGATGATCTACGCTTGCGTAGCGGTTGGTACGTCGGTCTCGTACCGCCTGTATGGGGTAGATTCCACAAAACATTGCTTAGCCAATAAAACTTAAGAAGTCGAAACTGGCTAAGCCACATCAACACTGACTTCAGTCGATTCCACAAAACTGAGCCGGTCACATTTTGCTGTATGAAATTGATTTAAATAGTTTCATAAAACTGGCTCAGATAAGCCAGTCTACTAATTCAAGTCAATTTGCTTAAGACAAGTTTCGTGGAATCGGACCCTGGTGTCTTCGGTATGGCGTTGCAGTGAGACAGCACTATAATAAATATGTTGACAGTGGATCCGGCCTATTACAAGTAGACGCCGTCGTGATATGACCGAAATGAGGATGAAAGTGTCGTTAAACCCCAACCAACCAACCAACCAGCTCAGTAGAGGTAAGAATGGTGGAAAATGCAGAAAACTAGGGACCTGTGCCCTCCTATTCCAAGTCATAGTTAATTTAAGAAATACACTACCCCCTTTTATCTCTTGTGAACTAACTGTTTGCTAAGGTAATGTTACATGCAAGGCGTAAAATGTAAAAAAAAAAAAAAGGAAAGAACCATTAAAAGTGAATGAAAAAGAAATAAAGAATTCGCATGACCACGAAACACTCCTGGTCCTCAATTTTAAAATCATAATTATCTTGGGCTTATTGGGACTGGTTGCTGACAAATTTTCAGCAGGAACTGTACTTTAACTTCGAGCGACATTGTTTGTGTCTCCCGAGTTATTGAGCCACACCAATGCGCTAACAACTACACAACCGAGACCACAATGGTAACTGAAAACATTACTTCACAAATTAGAATCCGGAAAATCTCCATTTTTCAGCGCGTCAAAAGTCCCTGGAAACATCACATTACCAGACTTAGTGATTCCGTTCTGGATGGGTTCCAGAGTTGTTAGAGATACCAGGAATTGTTGAAAAGTACAACGAGCTCCGATCTCTGTGGTAATGCATCCCAAACTTTTCATAAGAACTATTCGTCCACAAATTGCGGCGATCAGGTTTGTGGGTTGAGAAAACGTGTTTCTCAGAATGAACGACCGCCCTTCGCCAGATACAGCTGATCTTCCTCCTGATTTAAGCTGCAGCCGAACCAGCAATATGTGGCTTCATGTCTGTGACCTTGCATATTGGTCCGTGGAAAATCAAGATCGGCTGCGTTGAGTTGATTTATTTATTTACTTTATTGGTGTTGTACGCAGTACTCAAGAATATTTCACTTATGCCGGGCAGCATTATGGTGGGAGGAATGCGGGTAGAGCCCGGGGGGAAACCCACGACCATCCGCAGGTTGCTGCCGGACCTTGTCGGCTGCGTTGTATATAAATAAAGTGAACATACGATGAGGACATCGCTGCCGGATATCAAGGAATGATTTATTGATTGAATGACTGTCTGATTTCTAACGTTGTACTGGAGGCCTTCTCTCCTATATTGTGGCGGGTCAGATTTATGGGCGGTAGAAACCCGAAAGTCGCGTATACAGGGTCATACTGTTCTGTACCTGTGTCTGACAAATCAGGCTTAAAGCCTCATCTGACACAACTAGAACTGGATTCGAACACGAGACATCACTGGTGAATGGCCTGGTAGTCGCGGCGAGACTGTAAGTCAAACTGTCCCCCAAAGGAAGATGCCCAAACTGTGCTGTTGCAGTGATGGACAGATGGAACGTAGTTCTGTTATTCTGTATTTTCTAACGTTGTAGATGATGGACTTCATGAATTTACGTTGCTATCGTGCAATTCGATTTATTATGCCAGCACGCAGAATCCAGCCATATGGCAACATACATGCACAAGATTTGGCCTTTTTTCTTTTTTTTTTTTTTTTTTTTTTCTTTTTTTTTTCTTTTTTGGCCACTATATTCACACGAAAGTTGAAACTTTAATTTGCAATGCCGAAACACCACTTGTTCGATCAGTGTCAGTGTAATATCATAATTGGTTACAACGTACTGGACAAGATATTTTCAAATCTTACCTCGCCACGATATGGCTGAGATATTGCCGATGTGGCGTTAAGCCATAATCATTCATTCATTCAAATCTTACCAGCACAACTTGTGCAAGATAGATGGTGCTTTGTTCCTCCTATGCTCAATCATCGGGAAATCTCAATACAAGCCAGTTCCAACACGCCCAAGACAAATCTGATTTTAATATGTATTTTATTGGTTTGCTTTACTCATGTGTGTATTATCTGACAACTTCAAATTGAAAACATTGCGTTTTGTGACTACTGAGAATATGCCGTCATGTAGCACTGACCAGGGAAGGAGTTTAGCTTTTTTTATCTCGGTATGCAATCAATTTAAATCAGTGCCAGGTGTTCTTGGCCTTGGCTATATTGGATTTGAACTGGCGTGTGATCAGTAAGACGACTGCTGAATGCAAACTTCATACTCACCGATTCAGAAAAAGGCTAGCTCACGACAAAGAAAAAGGGCGCCCAGATTGAGTGCTGCATCAAATTTCAATGCACATGCCCCAATGTGGATAAAAAGTGCCCTGTGTGTATAGAATGGCATTTTCACGCCTCAAAGCATATAGAAACACTTTTAGGCTCTACTAAATTCGTGAAACTTTCAGCCAGCAGCCAAATGCGGAGAATTGTCCAAAACAGCGAAATAATACGAGCCAGGTTCCAATTGCGAACACTACAAAGTGAAAACATGAAAAGGATAGCAACTTGAAAGAAAATGTATAAATTCAATGCAATTACCTGCACTTTAAATGTAAGATTTTACCTATTCTCCTGCTCAGATCTGACTTCAAGACATTTTTATAGTTACTCATAATCATCATACAGTTGTTGACGGAATTTTACATCTACACCAGGATATGGGTAATCGTATTCAAGTTATACTTTTTCACAGTCAAGTTGATATGTTTTTTTGTGGTAAGTGGAGAAGGTTTCTTGTGCTGATGGCAAATGAGAATTTCATCATTCTTTGTTGTGTTTCATTCATCTTTTCAAAACTGGGTTGTTGGAATATTTGAGCACTATATTATGGTCCTTCTCCGAGATCTGCGTGCTTTTTCTGATGAGCTATAACACGTCACACATATAAATACGGTCATGGGTTATCCCCACTTGGGACTCTCAGTGGCTCTGTCGTGAAATACGTCACTCTAGGTATAAAACCAATAAAAAGTAACCTTACTATTTATGTAGTAATTTCACAAAGAACATGCACCCATAACTGTATTCCCTAATTTTTGTTGGCCCAAATGACACACACTGTCAAATAACTAGATGCCTGGGCTACAGCATATCAAAATATCATCATGGGTTGACCACGATTTTCTCAAAATAAATCAGCTGGAATACAGGTACTAGCGTCCCATCGCCATAGAAACAGGGTGTAGGGGGCAATTGCTCATTGGATAATATTTTTCTCTGTTTAGTTGTAGTCACAAGTAATGGACTATTTTTTCAACCATTATTTGCCATAGTTTATACCTGCAAAATTACCCTGCAGTACTTCAACACACTTCAGAGATACAACCAATCCCTACTCGTCCCCACTGTTTTCTGTGCGCTTGAATCTTGTATACAAAATCCAATTAGTTTTTTTATACCTCTAGTTGTAGACGAGAGGTCACATGACCATGTTTGTTTTGGCTTTTATACGCATGAGAAGGCTGACCTGGTTCCTGACAAAGATGGCGGCTATCAAATGATGAGTCAAATACCTGACACCATAACCATAGTTGCATTTTTGGCTTTTTTATGGTACAAAACGGGAAACTTTTTCAAAAGCCTCAATTTTGATTTAAAAACAAAGCTGTAAAATTTAGACTTTAGAGTGAAGCCATTCTTACCAGGCTGCAGAACCTTTCAGTTCCACATCCATGGGATTTGAAGTAAACATAATGCCTCTGTCGAGCTTCCTCGATGGATGTTAATACTGCCTTCGTAGCCTATGCAAGAAGAGTATTCGTCTCTCTTCGTGAGGTCACAAAATATTTCTATTTAGTTAGTTAGTTAGCTAATTAGTTAGTTAGTTAGCTGGTTAGTTATTTGATTGACTGATGTTTCAAGCCGTGCTCAAAAATATTTCACTTATACGAAGGCGGCGAGCCACTTACTGGCGAGGCCAAAATATTTCTACTTATGGGAACAAATCACATACTGGCCACTTTTCACAAAATTTCAAAACTATACCCGACGATCAAGAACGAGAAGAACCCCATCCTCAACAACAACAACAGCGCGGCCCTTGTGCAGAGCTGGTCATTCCAGCTATACATTGCAATAGGGGCGTTTCGAGTTCGAACAATTTTTATCGTGGAAAGTAAAAAAAAATTTTACTGTATCAATTTTAGAGAGACAAATGACACCTTTTTCCTTCAGGAACTTCTTAAGTTCACAAAAGTTCAACTCGGCAATGTTCCCCATCGTTCGTCTACTCGAAATAACATTTTGTGAGGCCCATGCTTTAGCAAATTTAATCAAAACTAGTTACGCAACATTAGTGACAGGTCGCATGCTATCGTCGGGCTTCTTTTGAAAAATGCGAGAACTCGTGACACCCCACCCCCACCCCCCATTTAATTTCCCTGCCCCCATATAACATACAACAAAACGTCAACACTACCGTCAAACTAGAATGTGATAACTTTTCTCCCATCCACGTAAGACAACATTAAGAGAGTCATAAACGAGACCTGATACCTTGCTCGTAGTAACAAGATACTCGACCATTGTGATTAACTGACAAGTTACAGTCTAAGTGTACGGAGGATTGATTACTTGAAACATTTTAACATGCACATCTCCATACCAGTCTGGGCTGTGGAAGAAGGATTTCCTCCAGTTACTCACCAACTGTCCCACGAGCTTAAAGTAGAATTCCGTTGGCGATAAATAATTACCAGATGTAGCACTTTATCATTAGATCACCGTCTTTTGTCTGAATTATGTTTAATTAAAGCATCAAAGCCCACGTCCAAATAAGCATGTGTATTTTGGATTGTGCGTGAGTCATCCGCTATTTCCAGTCACATAAGAATCGTTTAATGAAGAATTCTATAATGTAGCGTCCACGTCACTCACACAAACAGCCACCATATCTTGTTTTACGCATCTAATTCTTTCACTTTTTGTCTTATTCCTGTCTTTCTTGCCGCTTTCCCCGCGGACTGACCAACATTCACTGGAACCATTGACTTGGTAATGTCTTCACAACGCAAGCCATTTGTCATGACATTGTCTGAAAAAAGGTTTTCCAACATCCGTGTTGAAACTATTTCGATGGCCTTTTTATTTGGTTAATATATGTCCTAATAAAAAATGACCAAATTCGCCCAACCGATATATTCTTTTTGTATTTTCTGAAAAGCGTCACAAACTCTTTATAGCCGTAATCATACGACAAAGCTGCTAGCAACCTGCACGTGGTCATGGATTTTCCCGCGGGTCTGCCCGATTTCCTCCTGCTATAATGTTGGCCGGCGTCGTATAAATCAAATAATCTTGAGTATGGCGTAAAACACCAATCAAATGAATAAATAAATAAATCATACGACAAAGTACAAAGGTTTCAGCGTAACGGCTGCAGATAATGATGTGTCTTTTACATGACTATGACCGGCTTGTGTGTGAAATATGCGACCACGTTCATTGTTCGACGTGTTAAAGAGAATACAATAATGACTCGGCTGTTATGATATCTTATCATGATGATGACCTCTACAGTTGATTAGACTCTTTGTTGATATTCCTCTCAAGATTTTTGACTTGTGACAAGAGATCAACCAGGGGTCAACAACTTCCCAGTGCTTCTCTGAGTATCTCTGGTCATTAAGAAATCATTTCATTACCGGACAGCAAAATCTCTAGGTAAACCAGCCGTGGAAACCTCATGAATGATATGACAACATACTTGCCATTGCTTAATTGCCAGGGCGAGGAAGAACGAGCTAGGGATGTGCGTGGGTCGGTTGGTGTGTGTGTATGTGTGTGTGTGTGTGTGTGTGTGTAAGAGGGCGAGCGAAGGGGGGCTGAATCTGTGGCGAATCTGACAAAAAAGAGAAATCGTAATCATTGTGAAATTGAAATCTAACCGCGAGTGTCAGGACGACAGCTGCTGTATTGAGCCTCCGAAAATGGTCTGCTTCAGCATCTGGTGAATACACCCTCAGAGTACATACCGAGTTTCGCGCAGAGGTTTGATAACAACACCTTCTTGGTGGCGATCCCCTCCGTAGTTCCCCTCCCGGACGGGCTATTATTACTTAGTTGTAATTGCTGAACCGTTATGATGAGCATTAACACCCTTGACCTATTCCGATATTGCTCAATGCGCTATAAAATCAGGACACTCGGTATTCGTTAAGGATCGAATTGAAGTTAATTCAAACTGACCAACTATTGCCTGACGTCCGTATTATTGCATGCATGGACAGCTGGATAAAGCTTGTTGGAGGCCTGAGTGTGGACCCTAAGATTGGCCACGGGTCCAGTATAGGCCAATAGGTTAACAGGGTTAAATGGTATCATTTGATAATTTGGCCCATTTGTCCTCAAGGAAATGCCAACAGTGTAACATAGCTGTATAATGGATTTATGGCCAGGCAAATTGTAGCTGCATGAAGAGTTTAAATCCATAATTTCCATACTTAAGCGCCTATTGATATTTTCCGTTGCTTACCTGTCCTTGTCAGATTTTTTTAAAAAATCTTTGGAAGAAAGTAAAGCTCAGAGATTTGTACACCATATAAACTCGATGGCATCTATCATTCGGTAGGACTTTCAGGCCTTCTTACGTTACATCCGAAATAAATACCTGAAGAGACGAAGCCGTTTGATTATTCTAATTGGACAAATGACCTCTTTAATCTCATGACCTGTAAAAACAGAGGCCCCGAATCCGATAGCTAGAACTGGTGATAGCATGTTTAGTTCTAAGAAAATAATGCGTGTCGTTCAAATGAGCTATAAGTACCATAAGTCCGCGTGCCACCGGCGAGATTCAGGTAAATGTGTGCCTGTATACTAGAGTGCTTTAAATTCGAATAACTATTCGGTGTATATCGTACTGATTATCACTGGGCATAGATGTGCTTGCCTTCCTTCAGTTGTATATATCATGCTATTTAATAAGGTAGACGGTTAAGGGGATGGTTAACCGATTTAGCCCCGTCTCTGACAGTATTGATTCATTTTCTGGGACAGGATATGTCAATTCAAGAATCCATTATTTACGTGCTGTCAATGAATCGGACGCGTCACAGATCGCTCCGATGATAAGTAGAACTTTGCGGATATCTAACGATCAGGTTGAGAGGGTTTGGGATCACCTAATGTGTGTGTCTAAAATATTGACACTAATTGTAGGAGGCGTGCTACAAACTGTCGCCAAAGCCAGTGGACAGGGATCATTTACCAAACATCTTCCTTCACATTGCAGGAGGTTTTCCTTACCTCAGCCACGAGGAGTTCCTTACCTCAGCCAGGAGGTTTTCTTTGCCTTGTCCACGAGGTTTTCCTTACCTCAGCCACGACGTTTTCCTTGCCTCAGCCAAGGCGTTTTCCTTACCTCAGCCACTGAAATATAAGCAAGTGCTTAATTAATTCGTCACGGGACCGGTGACTATCCGCTGGTGCCTAGTGGGCGGTTTTCTTAAATCATTTGCTCGGGAACCAATAACAGACCACCTGCGTGATTAGCTTATGTTTCCATATTCAACACATATGCATTCCGTCGACAATCTACAGGAGCAGAACACAACCAAACTGTCTGTGTTCTTGACGCTCAGAGCGTGGAAATGGGATTTGATTGTCGGTTTCGCAGGTGAATATGTTAACACTGAAGTGTGAACGTTAGTCCTGATGTGAGAATGCAACAATATATGGCCAATTAGTGAGATATGATGTGAGAATGCAACAATATATGGCCAAATAGTGAGATATGAACAGTGATAATGACACACCTAACAACTCGGAATATATTCAACGCCTAACACTACACTGGCAAATTTACACTCCAGGGAATGTGTGAAATATCGCCTATGGCGTTAAACTACATTCATTCTGATTTACTCTGCCTATAGTTTATTTATTTATTTATTTGATTTGTGTTTTACCCCGCTCTCAAGAATATTTCACTTATACGGACAGCACTATGGTGGGAGAAAACCCACGACCATCCGCAGGTTTCTGGGAGACCTTCCCACGTACGAAAGGACAGGAAGGTACATGGGTTGGACTTGAACTCACAGCGACCGCATTGGTGGGAGGCTTCTGGGTCATTACTCTGCGGTAGCGCGCTAATCAACTGAGACACGGAGGCCCCGCACTCTACTAATAGTGTGCTGTGAGGTATTTTCAGTATGTGCTACATGGCAATAATGGAGAATAGCTACTACTGTGAAATAAGTTTTCGCCATAACTTTTGGGCGTGATCTCATCAGTGGTTTGCCTTTCAGATACAAGAGATACGGGTTCAAACCCTGTCTATGATATATTAATTTATGTATTTATTTATGTAGTGTTTTAAGCCGTACTCAAGAATATTTCACCTAGACGACGCCGACCAGTATTATGGTAGGCGGAAACCGAGCAGAACTCACAGCGACTGCATTGGTGAGAGGAACCTGGGTGACCTGAAGCGCTAACCCTCGCGGCCATAGAAGCCTCTCCGCTGATATAAAGAATTTGCTCCATCCTTAAAACTGATGGCCATCCTGTAGTGAAAACTTCTTGACTACTGCTTCACTCAAACAACTACGTAAATAACTATATATATATACATCTTGAAAACTGTATTCAGCAAAATCGATTGGTATTAAGTAAGCCACAGTTAAGTTTTTTCCACGACAAGACACTATCTTAAACTGACTACATGCTAATTTGAACATCAGCAAACGACATGAGTGCCACCCGATACATTTGCGATATCATTGTGGATGTGTTGCGAAAATTGCACAACTTGTGTACTAAATTGGCATACGAAATTATGTGATTTTCTTTTATACCATATTTCCGAGCACCACTCCTACTCGAGATTAAGAGAGTAGCCATTACGGGTATGCGTCTTGATCAGTGTGATCAGTGAATACTTCAGACGCGAAATTCCACATCATGTAATTGTGTTCTTTACACATTTGTACAATTATAAGAATCCATGGCTCTCGATGCATCTATGAATAAGCTTCTTTGGTAGTCTCAAGTGCAACCGAAATTTCCTCTCTTGAAAATAAGTTCTTAGTTAAACCAAGACCTTTTCCCTGGGGCAAAAGAAGCGATTTGAGAAGCACCAGGACTTTGCTCGATTTTCTAGAGTGAATTCAACTTTTCTCCATCAGACGAGTTTGTTTTGGCTGCGCAGATAGGAAGGAGATTAGAATAATGGGCAAAGCAAACTATGAAGCTCTGGTTGGAATTGAATGGCAGAAATCGTTATTCAGTGGGACTGCGCACAACGTACAAGGATTCTCTCATCTTAGATAACCAGCGGTCAAAGGCTGCGACAAGGCACAACGGATAATATATCAGGTAATTAGATTGGCTCACCCTTGGGGGATTTATAAAGCTGTGTTTACCCTGGACAACTGCCCCCACCTCACGGTTTGGCCCTATACAGGCACGGACTTTAATGACTACCGGAGTGCGACGGTCAAAGGTGTTTATCCGGACTGTGGCCTCCGTGAGTCGAGGTATTCGAGCAGGTGCCAGGAAATCAAATACCCTGAGGAACAAACCGTGCTTGAAGCCGTGATGAAGGCATCCCGGTGTTCAGTTATTCCGCGGCCGATGAATAACTCTTCTCATTACAAACGCCTTTGATTAGCGTTCACCGACTATCGATCTGGAACAACGTCTCAGATTTCGTATACAGGAACCGATTCCACAAAATCATTTCCGTTTGCGGTCAAAATTGGACAAACGTCGTCATATTTCTTTGCTCTTTTTTGTTCACTGAAAGTTAAAATTTTGACTCATTTGATTACTCAGACGATGTTAAATTCTAATTCTAGGGCCGAAAATATCCCATATTTTGACTCTAGATGAGAAATTGTTTCTGGAGATTGGCTCCTTTCTGCAGACTCCTGCATGTGCTGGTCCAACCTCTGGGGAGATATGATTCCATAGACGTCTGAGGATTCTGATCGCGAACTGAAACGAAAGACTGTCATAAAGATGTCTGCTTCGCTAAAATGGTAATTTGGAAAGAATCTTCCTTGAGCTTCCTGAACATAACGGGCATACGTGAATGTCTGTTTCATACTGGACGTTAATTCAAAGACGGCAAATAAAAAGATCACCAGTGATCGTATAAATGAAAAATGAAATAAAACTAACATGAAAATCTTGGATTTTATGAACGTGACAGCTGATTAATTCTTCCTCTTAATTATACAGCACGTCTTGAGTCCAATCCAATCCTTGTACACCTAATTATCTCCATGCCACTGGCCTCCTACAACTGCAATTAGCCGAATGGTAATAGCCATGTCTGAATGTGTCAAATGTGCAAAACACCTTGCACACCTTGTTGTTGTTCACAACATTACATGTAAGTCATTTACGGTGGTGACTCCTGTCTTCCATATATTTTGTATACTTCAGATAAAGGGAATACATCTGTACCAAACATTAATCGAAATGGAGGTTGGGACTGAGTCTTTTGTGTTTTCTTCATGACATGACTTGCTGCCACATCACCGTGACTCACAATGACATGACCTTGGCACTGTTTAAGATTTCTGAAGTGTGGACGTAAGGTTTATTCCTCTAACGCCTACGACCCTCGATGTGCTAAAAGGTAGTATGATTATACTTTGATTATTTCCGCATGCGGTTACTGAGTCAGGAGAGTAAGTCAACAATGGCTGGAGATTGATAAACATATCTACTATGTCATATATTTCTACTATGTGTAAAACTGAAACAAACTGAATAAATTTCAGTGTGTGATATATATTTTAAATAGGGAACATTTTAGGCAATACGACCGAATATGTACGAATAATAGAGTAATGTTTAACAGATGATATTGAATACACGTTTATATCGCAAGAAAGTGTGATGCCGAATCAGCATATCACATTACATCAATCATTTGGTGCTCAAATTTCATTTTTCATCTCGGGCTCGTTTGCATATTTTTGCCATAACATGCTGAACAGCAGCATCGGTATGGCTGGGAGGATCGTTTTGGGTACTGGTAACATGAACTAATATATCATTCTCAGAAGTCAAGCCAGACGATCACCTAGTTTTTGTACATCGCCACCATTCTTTAGGTAAATCATGACGGTTTACACGATACAAGCATGGGAAAGCTTTCGCCCACCTCGTGCAGTTGGAATAAAGGATACCTCTGTCACTGCTGATGCCATGTTGAAACTGTTATGAACGTAACTGTTACAAGACCTATATTTATATATTCTGGTCAAGCGTCTGAATAGGAACAGTGTTCACTCAATTTCCTGGCAGAATTTCTTTCACTACTGATAGAATTTCGCTCACCGCCTACCTCAGCAGAGTTAAGCAGATTATCCCCATTTCCGCATTTCTGTTGTTTTTGCTAAGCTGTTACTAATACCCAGATTAAAGGAATGTGGGAAACCGTGGGCGTTAGCGGAATACACCGGACGTAATGTAAAGTGAGACAGCGGAGCATGCCCTGTAAGGAGTATGGTTATGGACACCTGAAGTGTCACTCGCCGAGTGTCACAGCAACCATGCAGACATCATATAAGTTACACGAACGCGCTGATTTCCCTTACCAGTTATGTAGTGAATCTGTCAACTTCAACCACAAAAATATACTGTATCCTCGATTGCGTGCCATACCACCACACGCAGCCTGGACTTTTCTCTGCAATATATCAAATATCAGCCTAGCACCACCATTTTGAGCATTTGCTGCTGGAAATGATGTAATAGTCCTCTGTCACCTTGGTAACCTCCAAGGGTAGGGTTGGAGGGAGGGGTGAAGTAGTAACTCTAGCAAACATTTTCAACTCTATCCATTGCAAAAGAGACCAAATGCTGATATATTTTATCTTGTTGATCCACCAACTAGCTTAGTAAAGTACAAAAGCATAGAAACTCCGAAAAAAGAAATGTAACACATGGTTGACGTTCTCAATATTTCGACTAAGTTTTACTTGTCATCTTTATATTTCGACTAAGTTTTACTTGTCATCTTCTCCTGAAGATGACAAGTAAAACTTAGTCGAAATATTGAGAACGTCAACCATGTGTTACATTTCTTTTTTCGGAGTTTCTATGCTTATGATATATTTTAACAAGGTGTAAAATTACAGTGTAGAAGTTTATGGTGTATTAACAACCTAGACTCTCTAGGTGGCGGTATTATTCAATCATCACTGTTCAGTTCATAGCAAATTTTAGAGCCTATTGCTCGAATTGTGCATGTGTAACTTACGACGACACCGCTGAGAGGAATATTGAATATGGCCTTCGTGTCTTCTAAATAAGAAAAGCGTTACTTTAACTGTATGCAAACCCTGGGTTGCAGTTTATTTGTTACAGTACCTGTTTCTGGCATTGTCCTCAAACAGCGGGTATGTTTGTTCTTCTGGCAAATATCTCCGGCGTTTTTCTGCAACGACCAAGCCTTTACTTCTCAGCGGTCACCTCTATAATCATTAAGATTCGACGAACAGTGAGAACGATTGAATCCACACATTCTCTGTCCATGATTTAGATTGAATTCGCAATTCATCCCTTCCATACACTGAAAAAAGAGTGCCCTGC
This sequence comes from Acanthopleura granulata, assembly GCA_016165875.1. Lineage (NCBI taxonomy): Eukaryota > Metazoa > Mollusca > Polyplacophora > Chitonida > Chitonidae > Acanthopleura > Acanthopleura granulata. The sequence goes on along the minus strand of JABBOT010000002.1, from coordinate 1,005,105 downwards.
TACAGAAGCACTTGACAACGAGCCGTCTCCGATACGTAAGAGGCTATACCCAGCAGGATGAACAAAAGCCAAAATGAAACCAATACGAGAAGAAAAAAAAAACCATGACCCAATATGAAACCAATAAAGCAATCAAGTATGAGAGTCCTCGATCTAACAAATAATAAACCATGCAAGCAGACAACTAATCGGCTCACGTTCAAGGCTTCCATCTGTTGATAAATCCGCCGTGTACATGTTTGATAACACTCAAAGAGTATCTTTGCCTGAAATTTTATGATGCGAAGTAAAAAGCTGCACACTGATCTGAAACTGTTTCACAAAAGAACGCTGAGGTAAGCGCACGCTCTGACAGAAAGAGTAAAACGGAGTCAAGCCACACGGTTTAAACTAATGTGTATATTTGTTCACACTCATTTGGACGCCGGGTAATTTTACTTCGTGTTCCTGAATAGATGAGATGTCGAACTAGGCTTGAGAGTCTTAGTCTGGACCATATAAAAGTAGAAAGTAGGTCAAGGTCACACAGCGCGGAAAGCTGATGTTGATTCAATGTCACCTTGTTCAATGGCCTGCCCGTGAATTGTAATATAATGTAATAGAAAATCACAAATCCATTTAGGTGTCGTCCTCGACAATTCGACCCACAAGAGATTGAGAAAGAAGCCCAAAGCTGTTAAGCGAATCAACCTTAAGAGGCCTGCCATAGTTTATAGACTGTCCTGATAAAGTTTCAGTTACTCATGCTATTACCACTACGATGTTAAAGATACTGATAAAGGGAAAGCCGGAAACGGCTTTTCAGGTTTCACAAAAGATACATCAATAAACAGGAAGGTCGATACAGGCCACACGGCCGTTCGACCGATTGGTCTAGACGCTAATGCTATCAAATGCCCAAATAAAAAGAACACTGCAAAAGATTCGAATGTAGAGAGTACCGTCTTGAATTCTGGTTGAATGGTGTAGTTCGTTGGATATGCGTCACCGAATTAAATCTATTCACACGCTTTCATTTCACACCCAGATGTACGCAGCACCCATTTAGGGTCATTTAGTGAAATGGCCCAGTTTTATTTCAGCCTGACTTGTAAGTTAATTAAGGAATAGGGGAGTTTCGAGTTCTAACTATTTTATTGCTAAAGGTAAGAAAAGTGCTACTGTACCACATGACTGGAAAAAAATGTTATGATGTTATTTCTGATTACATCTACTATAAGATGCATATCTAAAAAAAGTGTCACATAAAGTTATTTAGACTTGGACGAATTATTGTGAAAGCTGAGGAGCTGAAGGTTTCTGAACTTAAGAAATTACTGTATAAAGGAAACGTCATTTGTATCTCCTGAAGACGGTGAGATGGCTGATCAGTAAATTTAAGTCAACAAACGTTGCTTAACATTTTGGACAATTCACAGTAAGACTGTTTTTACCCTCAGGGACTAAAGAGTCTGAACTCGAAACCCCCCTATTCCTGTCTGTTGATGCTGTTTGCCAAGCTTCTGACACTATTCTCTATGTTCCAATATATCCATCCATTTTAAATTTTATTTTTTTTGTGGGAAATGGTATTTAAATTGTAATATTTATTCACTCATGTTGTTTGTGAGTAGCTAACTCGCCGCAAAGATCTATTTCAATGATATGACGACATTCATGGTAGATTGCATTTATTTTTCAATGCGGACCTATAAAAAAGCGTTATTAATTAATGAAAATGCTCGAAGTGACCAACGAGATTTACAAAAGTAGTGCCTACGACTGAAGCATTTATTGATAGATCTATATGTGTAGCTGGATTTTCTGTAAGAGTACAACATATAACAACATAACGTTGTCCAGGTCACATGCTGTGTAAAATACTAGCACATTGAGACCTGTCTAGAATTCGCTGTCTTCACCAGACATTTCCACAGAAAAACCATGACGTTGCCTACATAAACGCTATCATAGTTAAAATTTGCGTGACTTTCAAAAAAACTTCGTGAAAATTATATACATATATACATGCAATTTTCAAGTAAACTGAATAACCCCCATCGCCCGTCTGTACCTACTGCATTATACCCCTGGTCAAGAAATTGTCCTGCAATACAAAGAATTTTACATTGCTGCAGTAATTTTTTAATCAGTGCAATGGGTAAACACAATTTTCGTTCCCAATAAAACTGCTGACGACTATTACAAATTTCCCTGCCAAATTGTCAGAGCTATAGGCTATAACGCAAACGACTGCACCATGGAGAGTAGAGCTAGACCAACGACGACAGTGGCAGAACTTTGACAGATGATGACGCGTAGCTGGTGAGATCCGGTGATATAGCACTGTCGACGATACTAAATAGTATATATAATATTAATTACTACTTTTATATTTCTTTCCGCAGTTAAGACCAAATCATTATTGGCCTCGTTATGTATCGATAATGCTTCCTGGTATATGAGTAACTTTTACTCATTACACCTCTGGGTGCGGCGTTTTCATTAACGTCCTGATGTATAAGGAAATGTTACAGTAGTTGCCTTCGGACAATGTCTGTCGAGTATCTTCCTGATAAAGAATACGTATGACTACTTAATAATGGCAGCCATGTTCTCGATTTTAGGAACCCACGTTATATATGTCATCGGCCAAGCCTGCAATGTAAACTTCCTGACCAAAGCAGTAGTCTAATGAAACGGCACCTTCAACCTTCATTAGGTGTCAAGGGCTGAGTTGATTACCTACAGGCGATGCACTGTGGTTAGTGGTTCAATTCGCGCAGGAAATGATCTTAGCACTGATAAATGTCAGAGATTAGTCTAACTTTCGGTAGAAGCCATTTTAATGATTACGGCATATCAATGTAGCACGCAATAAGGAATGATTCTAACGCTGGATATATAGGGGCTAGTAAGCCCCCTGTATATACTAGTCCTATATAAAAGACTCATGCATATATGGAACTAGAGAGCACTCACAAGAGAGCAAACCTTTATCACATCTAAATGTATAAAATCCATCACTGCACACAACTGGACAATACTCTGCATTTTGTCCTATCCAGCCATGGTGAAGAACCGTTCAATAAAATTTGGATGTGGGTTCTGATTGCATTCATAGCCAAAATTTATTGGAATGGTCCTAAAATAGCCCCGAGTCAACCTTTGCACAAAATTTCATCTGAATTCTAGAATGTATTTTTCCGCAAAGTTGTTATTGTAGATAGACAAAAATAAACAATAGAAGTAAAATTTCCGGCAGTGAGTCTGAAACAACCCGTATGTATTGCAATGTTACCCCGAACATACAGTGGGGAGCTCCTGAATGTTGTGTTCAATAGTGGTGTCATGTTCCTGTACAATAAGATACCGACAGAAGTCTGAAGTGGGACAACTTACGTCATTTTAGTGACGCTGAAGCTTCTACTGCGACGTCAACAGCGTGTCGTCACAGTGAGTTGACCATATACGTCATAAATGAAACCGTTCTAAGCAACATCTAAGACTTATGACGTAGAAGTCCTAATTCACTGCAGTGACACCGTTGGTAGAGGTAATTCCGCCGAGACTCCATTACAGTAAAATATACTGACTTACAACATAGTCCGCATAATTCATTCTCCATGTAACGCGAATTTCTGTACAGTCTCGGTGCACTGGCATTAGATTGGACACAGTATAGTAGGCCTACAAACTTACTTCAGGCAACAATTCCTTCAGTCTATCGATACGTGATATAAATGATTTACTCATTTCATTGGTGTTTTACGCCGTACTCAAGAATATTTTACTTATACGACGACGGGCAGCATTATAGTGGATGGAAACCCGGCTGATCCCGGGGAAACCAACGACCATCCGCAGATTGCAGGCGAACCTTCTCACGTGCGACCTCAGAGGGAGCCAGCGTGATCTGGGCTTGAACTCATGGCAATCGCATTGGTGAGAGACACCAGGGTCATTACGCTGCACTAGCTCGCTTATCTCCTCTGTCATGGAGGCTCCCATATAGATATATACATAAGATATGATATCATACTGTCAAATACATGGGATTCATTCTACTGCCTCTACAGCCTTGACATTGACTCTTTTAATTAGGGCTGATACCAAACTTAACTGTTTACAGGTATCATATATTCTTTCCGCTATGTTTGTGAGTTTGTGTATAATTGCCTAAAGATTGCTATGGCACTGGGATTTGGAATGGGCAGGTGGAACTTGGAAGGTAGCTGGGTGATACTTAGCATACGGTTCCCTTGGGGTTGACAACTGGCCCCAAAATGGGGAAACTGATTTGTTCGCTTTATACAGGAGATGTCGAGCGTGAGCTCGTTTGCTTTCAATTAACATTGCTGCGCTTCCAGCTTTCAGTGTAATGCATTTTAACAGGATGGGTTTCTTGCAAGCTGCATGCAAGATTTAGTCAAATTTTTAGTTTTGTTCGAATACAACGGGAAGACCTATAATTACCGTTCCTGATGGATTTGAAACGTGTTCACGGGCTAACCATAGGCATCGATCGACTGGAGGCCTTAGCCTCCAGAGTGTCTCAGACTCATTTGTCAAGTGCTATAGCCTAATTAATTAAAATCGTATTAATTATATAGAGTTTCAAACATCTGCCGCTTGCATGTTTCCTGCGGGTACCATTCTAGAGGGCGAGGTTAAGAGAGACAAACATGACTCGATTAATTTCCTGTCAGATAGGTCATCTTTTCGTAACTAAAACCGATCGAATATATGCTTCCACCAATTGCATTGTTTTGGACCAATGCTTTTTTACCCCGATCGTAAATTTCATCAAAAGCTTACTGTATTTTACAGTCTTTAGTTTATCATTATATTATTAGTCATTTGTATGACGTGAAAAGTGCCAGTTTCAGAACATTACAAAGTATGTGCTGATTACCCCTATTTGGAAAAATAAGAGGCGTGTTTGTCCGCAGGTATGTTCGCCGTGGAAGACAACTTCAAATACAGAATGTATAGCTACATATAGGGCATACACATGTACTATAACACAACTTCAAAAGGCATAGGTCTATATGTCGAACTTGTTTCGCCGTGGATATAGGTCTAGTTAGGTCTCCCCTAAATCGCTACCGGTACCTTAATTTGTTAGCGCGTATGCATACGGTGCATTATCGGTATTGCGAAATCACAGTGGAATACATCCTTGTCATTTTCAGGACACCATTACATGGTGCAAGCATATGCAAATATGTATTTGCTAAAAATGTAGGCCTATAAAAATCAGCCATATGAAAGGCACCGGTTTCGATTGAAGGGAGTACACTATGATTGTGTACGTGGCACGTTATTGTCGGGTTATGCCCCTTAGCGTGTGGCACTCTTCTGTCTGTCTTTCTACCATTTTGCATGAACCGGGGAGGCAACGTATGTGTTATTCTAATCAATCGGCCACAATCTCCGTCGCTTGTGATGAAAATTCGAATAATTTCTCCATCCATAAAGGGTCGAATAAGTATTTTCTCTAGGGATGTGGTTATTTTCATGTTCTGCAGTGTTTTAATAAGACAATTTTGGTGTGAATATCCCTGCGCTGTCGCGTTTGTTTTGATTTAATACGTTCGAAGGACTGACATCCACATGCGTCTAACTTGAATTGTAGAACTTCAGATTAGATCAACAACCATAAATAACTCGCTTTTGTCCGCAGTGCTTATGACTGATAATATGTGTTATCCATGAACCTCTTTTTTTTTATGCTCCCATTTTCTCAACTCGACTAAATATACCAAAGTCTTAACATCATGTGTTAATTTTTTTTCTTTTCAGCTCTTCGCTTGCTAAGTCCAAGGCATTTGTCGGGACGAAACACAAAAAAGCAAAATGGTAAGGAATAATATACCAGTAAAAACGTGTGATAAAAAGAAAAGATTAAAATATGGGTATTTTCATGTTGTACATCATATCAGCCCTCGATAACATGACTGCCCTTTGGTTGATGCGGTCGTCCGAGGCAAATATCTCATAAAAAAGCTTTATGTTATAAACTGTAATCAGATGATATTTTCAGCAAAACAGTAGCCGGGGGTGGGGGTCAGCCACCTTTTTGTGTGATGTCAATATGTGTGATGAATGAGTTAGAAAGACTCACAAATTCATCATGAAATTATGTCACAAAACTGTAGCAGCCTAGGATGGGCAATTGCGCCAACATTCCAGTCAAAAGTCTGTGAAAAACCACGTCAATCTTGTTATCCAGGGACAGCAGCCTATGCAGAAATGAGCCAGATTTAGATAAATGAAAGGGAATAATGTCAAGTAAAACCTACATACATCAGGAATGGAATACAAATAATATGTAGAGATGTAAATTGTGCCTGAAAAATTAAAATTCACTACATATTGTGTCCACAAGGTCACTGTCAACATCAAAACAAATTTTATAAGTTGGCCTGAGTGACCGTTGTTACCGGTTAGTCAAAGGTCAAGGTTGTTGGAGACGGGAGATAATTTGCACAAAATGAATACAAAACTTGAGGAATTGCCTCTGCCGAATATACATTTACAGCCAGTCCAACCTACGGTGTAGAAAATGAATTCCTTGCTCTGGAACATCTTTCTGTTTATTACCGACATACTCAGTAAGGGTCTCTTGTGTGATATTTGCTTGTCATTCTCGGGCGTTTATGATAATGAATTCGTATCACTTCATTTGTTGAGCGGGTGGCATAGAGACATTTTTCATGACATTTGTTCACATAAGTGCTACTCTTTCCGATCTTATGACATCAAATGCAAAACGAATTCACTTTTCGCATTTATATGAAAGAGTGTCTATAAATTATGGATTAGTCAGTAGTGGCGGGACCGAAATTGGAAACACTAAGGATCAGCTGAGGTGACTTGTTTCTGATGTATTTATTATAGAATGTTCACATAAAAATAAGCAATTTAGGGTAATTCTTGGGTAGTTAAACTATAGATCAGGGTGGTCTAATGTGTAAGTCCATTTTGGCATATATTTGGTTATGTTAAAAGTTTGTTCTTGTTGCATTCTTGCTTGTAACCATACTTTGTGTGTCACTGACCTCCCTAAAAACAGGTGTCAGCGGTGGCTTTTATGTCTTCTCTAGGCTACACCCACAATTCCTGATGTGCGTTCAACTTGGTAGTGGCCTGTATTTGATAACATTTATGCACTGTGCAAAAATATTTTTAAAACCGTTTAAAATTTTGTGGTGGTCGAGGTATATAGTGCATCGCAGCGACCCAGAAGCCTCTGACCGATGTGATCGCTGGGAGTTCAAGCACAGCTCATGCTGGCTGCCTCTCTGGCCATATGTGGGAAGGTCCCCCATCAACCTGCAGATGGCGGTGGGTTTTGCTTGGGCTCTGCCAGGTTTTCTTTCACCATCATGCTGTGGAAAGTTTAATATGGGCTGATTTGGCACCTCAAGGCAACACATTGACACAAGAGCATGTAACTCAGTAGGCTCTGAAAATATGCTTTCTTTTACTATGTATTTTTTTTGTTTTCGCATGGGAGGAGGAGGAGGAAGTGGGGAATATGGATAGCTGTAAATGTGGTGTTTCTCTGTGTAGTGGTTGCTCTAGATGCAGCAGTTTTGGAACTGCACAGGTGAATATAGAGTAAGCACACTCCGTCTACTCCTAATTAAATCCAGAGCGGTCAAAGGGATACTTCTAAGAATCATTCACCTATTTGGTTTTGTTCTTCAGCCATTGCCTGGTCTGGTGCTGTCCAAGTGGTTTCAAGTATATGAGTATCCTCCGTTCCATATAAAATGTGAACTTAACTTCTGTTTCAGCCTAAACGGATAATGGAAATCAAGGACTTTCTCCTGACTGCCAGGAGAAAAGATGCCAACTGTAAGTTGTGGAACACTACCTAACCTAAGATTTGACGTAGACTAATGTTAAAATAAGTATGTGGTCATGACCCAGGGGTACAACCACAGCATTGTGCTAAACATGTTCTACCAATGTACCCAAAGCGGTAAGGATAAATATGGGATCAGGGATATCATCCGGCTACATTTATTTTCACATTGAAGTGTAAGTTAAATTCCCGAGATTGAGCCATTAGACTATTGCTAGATGATGATTAGCAATTCTGACACCTATTATGAGCGTACAGACGTATGCGTTGACCTCATTTTGCTGTATAATCTGAAGCAATAGTTATAATTTGGCACATAAGCACTTGATTAAGTTTAACACGTTGGAGTCCCCCGTTGGTTTGTACCAGTCAAGATCCTGATCAGGCAGCTTATTTGTAGTCTTCGGGGCCTCTGCGACTGAGGGGGTTAGCACACCAGTGTAACGTAACGACCCAGGTGCCACTCACCAGTGCAATCTCTGTGAGTTTAAGCCCAGCTTGCGCTGGCTTCCTCTGCGGTTGTACATGAGCAGGTTCGCCAGCAACCTGCTGATGGTCATGGCTTCTCCCTTGACTTTGCCCTTTTTTCTCCCACCATAATGCTGGTCATCTATCATATAAGTGAAATATTTTTGAGGCTGGTGTAAAACAATCCAATATTTGAAGTCTTGACTGTTATTCTTAGCTGCAAAGGTCCGGCATGGCTGGTCAGGGCAGAGTTTTGTGCTGGCAATTGGTAATGCCCTTAATGGGTGTCCAAACTAAGTTAAAGGGAGAAAAAGAAAAGCCAAAATTATAAGATATTTTCAAAATGGTTATTAAATCATCAGTTAGTTCTGAAGCTGTATTTATAATAAGTGAAAATTTTGTTGCTGGTTATCAGTGTCATGGTGTAACGGTTTCAGCTGTAAAAATCAAGAAGAACAAGGATAATGTGAAGTTCAAGGTGCGATGCAGCCGCTACTTGTACACACTGGTGATCCAGGACAGAGAAAAGGCAGAGAAACTCAAACAGTCCTTACCTCCAGGTGTGTAAATTGGCTTGTTGTAAAGCAAATGTCATGTGACATCCATCTGTAGGATGGAGGATTAAGTTGTACAGATTCAGCTTCATGATGCGTGCTTCGCAAGTTAACAGAGGTAACGAAATGAGTGCTGGACATATATAAATATACTTTGTATAAACATTTTCACAAACAGAATTGACCATTTTTAGCTGTCCAGCATCACAGTGACTGCTCTATAAATCGATTGGAAAGACATATCTGAACTGCAAATGATGAGGACACATTTTTGACACCTCTTATATGAATGCTGGAAAGCAGCATTGTGAACAAAAACTTTTTTTCTGATGCAGTGTGTGGATACCTTGTTGTACATGTAAATATATATTTTTAACCTCATTCTAACAGCACAACATCCGGAATTCCATGGCATGTATCATGAATCTTTCATTTCTTTTTATGTATTGCAGGTCTGGCCGTCAAGGAATTGAAATAAACATCACCATCTGTTCAAATGTATATGCACTTTGTGGATTTGTTCTCTTGTGAAGACATTTGTAGTGACTAAAAAAGATTGTCACTTGAAAATTGGTATGTGTTTGTGTTTTGAACAGTGTACTTTGGTTTGCTTCACTATTCTCATATGAGAACATCATGGATCGTGATTCTGTTGTCCTGACTGAGCAAGACCTGTGTCTGTAAGTGTCGATTTCAGAGAACATCGTAGCAAGGAGAGACCCTTCCGGTGTGAAAAGCAACATAGTAAAACCTGATAAACTTCAAAAGTATCAAATGGTGCCATCAAGACGAGAATGTTCACTTGTGATCACATGGTGTGATTTTTAAGTACCCATATTGACAAATTTGATTGTGAAAGATTTATTTTATTTAATTGGTGTTTTATGCCCGATTTCCATACCTAAGAATAGTTCATTTTATACAACACTGACTTGTTGAGTTGGTGGTGTACTTCATCCTGGAGTATACTGCAGTGAGTTTTCAGGTCAGAAGCTTAGGGCAAATGACCGTAATTTAGCCTGTATGGACAAACCTCCAAAATTTTTTATTGGGAGGGCGATAAATAACCAGTCACAGTCTTGGACAGGGAAATGTAAATTCCTCTATCGCTGTTGGGTGTTGCCATAGCAGATGGAGGTTAGCACAGCGCTTTGACCCAGAAGCCTCTCACCTGCAAGTTCAGGTCTTTCCTTTGGCTGAATATGGGATGGTCTGCCAGCAGCCTGCTGATAGTTATTGGTTACTCTGGTATCAGCCCGGTTTCCCTCCACCTGCCGGCTGTCATGTAAGTGAAATGTATTGTACGAGGGTATGGCATAAAACACCAATCAAATCTGTCACCTTTTGTATTGGCTTAGGTGACGATATGGGGTTGATGCACTCCTTTGATGATCAGTGCAGTCTCGTTCATTACAGGGCACTTGTCTGCCACCAATTTGGCTTGCAAGTTTACATTTCTTGTGGAGACTGTCAAAGGTCGGTTCCTCCTAGGCACTGGTTTCCACCCCCTTGGGTTAAATAACGCACGATCCAGAATACCATCCACTGCATTACTGGCTTGAGCAGAATTCAGATGCACAAATAATTGTTGGTAATAGTCTGTAATTGTCCTGTAAGAGGAACGTGGTCTGCTTGAGAAGGCCGAGCGCTTTTTCAATCATTAATACATGAGATAAAGGTCCAGTCCCTAAAATTTGTGGATTTCCACTGCTGTCTTTGCTTATCATTATCATCAATGCCCCATAAACAATCAGTGATGCCAGTTTGACTTGTTCAAAGACAACCAATATGGTTTGCATGTTTGCATATCTGTACATGTGTGGCCACTTGCACAGAGCACCTAGCCACCATACCTACAGTGCTGGTTGCCGTGGTAGTGAAGAGGGTTTCGTGCAAGTGGGCCCAGGTGTGGAAGTTTGTCAGTGACTTCCCTGAAGTGGGTGGTCTTCTTTCCCACATCTTCATTCCTTCATCCACAAAAACTCGCATTGTGTAAGTGAAAAATTCTTGATAATGGCATAAAGAACAATCAAACCGTTCAGTGAAGTGTACAAAGGATCTTCGGTATCAGGAACACCATAAAAGGTACCTAGTCCTAAATTTTGTCGTCTTTGTTTTAGTAAGTAAACACGATGTGTTATTTTTCGTTGCGGTTACTTGGAACCACAGCACTGAGAAACACTTGTCTGCCTAATTAGATCCATCCAAGCGGTGTTCTCTTCTGTTGTTCTGAATCACTTTCTATGTGGTTGGGCTCTTCTAGCAAAGTGGTATTTCAGAAGAACGGCAGAGAATGACTGTTTTCCCCGCTGTTGGAAAATAAGCAATCAAGCCAACTGGTAGTACAAAATAAACTGAATGTAACAACAGATAATAGTTTAAGACTGGAACTTTGCTCACGTAGCATACGCAATGTAGCTGACTGGACAAATTGTTGTTCTGCAGCTTGAATGTATAAATCCATTGCAATTCCTTGCATAGGAAACAAATTGGCAACATCATGATCCGCAATATAAACATCACAACACTGTACCATACAAGTATACAGTTTATTGACAAAAAAGTAAGCTATTATAAATGAGAAATTATGAACACCTTTAATGTGCCCCCGTATATGAACAATAACAGTTAAAGGTTATTTGAGTAGAATGATCAGTAACGGTTCAAAATGTGTACAAGAGCATGTGAAAGAATTCAGAAGGCAGTAAAATTGTAAATTTCGCCAAAACAATACATCTTATAAGAAAAAAATTATTAAGGACTGTCCCAGCAGTGATGTGAATTCATTTGTATAAATAAAACCAGTATTAAAAGAACTATCACAGGCATTTTCTTTAGGACTCCTCCAGCCCAAGCTTTCCAAGTGATATCCGCCAGGTTAAGAAGGGGTTAGTTATATGGGAAAAGGCGTGTTGGTAGAGGCCACGACAGTTCTGTTAAAATACAAGACACTTGTACAGAATTATATGCTAAAAAAAATTAATTGCAAATGTAATTAAAACTTAGGTCCAAGGCTATGGCACAAGCCAAACAGAGTAACACTAATGTTATCCTTGGCTATACAAATGAAATTACAAATTAAACTTTTTAATGAACACACCAATTGGTTTGTTGTATCTCACTAGCACCGATCAGAGTTGAGATATAGTGAAAACTTTCAGACAACTGTTATTCCTCTGGAGGAAAAGACGTGTGAGGTGCCAAATTCATTTAACCTGCCATGAAGCGGCACACAAATGTTCAGTTGAAGCGCTGACAGGGTTAATAGCACATTATCGTTTTGCTTATGCAGATCACCAAATAATATGTCAGATCAAAGTTTGTCCGAAAACAACGACAGTACTATTTTCAGAATTAGGCGGATATATTTATCGGTGCCATACAGGTAAACAAAGGTCAACCTTGACTTACCACTGTCCAGGGTAAAATCAAATGGCTCCTCATACATGGTTAAATATTCCTTTGGCAGTATCATACAGTTGTCTTCGTTCATCAGCAGAGAGTGAATTGTTCCTGAAGAGAACAAGGCAAATTGTAATAAACAACTTCGATACATAAATGCATGTGTGCACAATTAAAACCAACCTCAAGAAAAGCAAATGTTTTATTTCAGTGTGTTGCAGTTCCATGCAGATGCTCTAGGAACTTTGAACTTACTCAAACTTGTGACTGAATGTTGTTTAATTTCTTACCTTGTTGAGGTAAAAGTTCAGGAACTTTTTCATACAGAGAATCCATGGCACTCTTTAAGTTCAGCTGTAAAAGCAAGAAAGACCACTGCGTACAACTTCAACACAGGGTTTGCCAAAGGAAGCAAGGGGAGATAATCACTGAACGTGAAAGACAACTTCTGTCATCTCCACACCTAGAGACTTTTCTGCATGGATCTCTATTAAATGTGCACTGGTTATGGAATTACCCTACTCAGTCATACATTCTAGAGACATCATGGCAAGAAAGGTCAATCAAGCATTCCAGTGACATCAAGGCGGGAAAGCTTCCAGAGGCCTATATTGTGTCAATGGGGCTTAGGAGCAATTATCTGCCCTCTTTGGAATTGGAGAACCCATGGGCCTTGTAGGATACTATTTATGTAGCTTTGTAAAACCAAGGCCCACTTGCACAAAACCCTCTTGTTACAAGCACATAAACAGCATGGCAACCAGCACTGTTTGCATTACGTTGCCATTGTAGTTTTATGCTCATAACATTACGAGGGCTTCCTGCAAGTGGGCTCCAGTTTAGCTCAACTATTTCAGAGGCTTGTTCTCGGGGCAAGCTAGGATTGAAAGTTGCTTGACCTGATTCCCCTGTGCCCCGCTTCACAAAGTGCATGTAACGTTCTTCCCTGGCAATCAGTATTGTAGGTATTGCACTACCATGTTAGTTACATGTTCATAGCGCTAGCTGTGCTTCATGAAACAGACTTTCTTATCAATAGCTCATGCTAAACCCTCAGATACAATGTACATACTGAAGTACTTAGTTGTTCACTAACATTAACATCTATCAATACACTAATTCTACATACACAACTGTTAACCGAGGTATGTTCCAGGCTAAAACCCTTCATCACCACAGCTCTACACGTGCCATCTTCAACATTTCTTTACTTATTTACTTGATCTCTGTTTTACGCCGTACTCAAGAATATTTCACTAATAAATACAATAGCGACCAGCATAATGGTGGGAGGAAACCGGGTAGCGCCATGGTGAAACCATATGAAGGTTGCCATCTTCAGTATGGTGTCACATAGACATCACTGATATCAACTTAATTATGTCCTACCTTGGGTTGTTTGGACAGATAAACTCCCAGCTTGACGAGCTGCGTCAGAACATCTCCCACCACGTTGTATATGTCGTCATTACTGTCGTTTTGATCCAGACTGTGAGCCTGAATATCTAAACCCCGGAAACTCCACTGACCGTAAAGTCTGTCTGGTATGTAACAAATGTTAAGGCCAAGACTCAACAGGTTCTTTGTGATTCACAGGAGATGGTGATACTCAAGTGAGAATAAACACGGGATTCACATCAGGATAGCAGCACGCCCGATTCAGCAGTCACTGAAACTGCCAAAGGTATAACTGGCGATACAGAATCTTTCGTTAACTATCCTTCCTGCTTAAGGATCAGAACATAAAGGTTAACCTTGACTGGTGTTAATGCTATCCCTAATACAATGGAGATAGCATAAAAGCATAACATTTCCCTTCTGTACGAAAGCTATCCTTTATGTCTACTATGTCTACACAGTCGGGGCCATGTTTATCACTACTCCCAACACATAAATGTAAACACGGTAAACAGAAAGGCTTAATCCTAATGTCTTAATAGTCTTTGATATGCAACTGAGGACCCGGGATTGGCTGGGAGTTGGTGACCTAAGTCGCCACAGTGGTTTTTGGTATGCAAATCAGGGCCGTGATTGACCATCCACCAGGACAATATCATATATTTGTAGGCCTCTAACTACCATATTTTGTAAATATTGATTGAAATGACAAAAAATTACACTAGCACAAGATCAGGTCATGGGAAAGATTTGTGCAAATTTTAGAAATCCGTGTCTAAAAACAGGATGATTCCTTTCTAAAATTTTCTTTACAAATTCCCTAATTAAACTCCTATAAAATCATATAATAAATACAAATACTCAAAGGATATATCATGGGAGACAACCAAAATTTTGGACTTGGCTGCAAAGCTGGTTTCATCCTCTTCAATTTTCTGCAAATCTTGAACATACTTTAACAACATATCTGAGGAAGTCTGAAAAGAAAAGACAGTGTAGTAAACCCTGGGCCAGTGCATGTGTGGCCTTTTAGAGGTGTGTGTTAATTTTACTTCCACCTCATCACGATTTGTTTATCTGATTTAGATTTCTATGCAGCATTCAGGAATATTTCGCTTAAATGACCAGTTAGGATTTGGTATGGAAGACATCATGCTGTTATAAATTGACTGTGTAAAAGCTTGTTCATGAAAAAGTTGTTCAGTTCTGAGAGTTCTACTAATCTCCAAAAGGTAATTTGTGCTTTATTTGGCTGGTAAGACCATATCCTGCTGTACAAGTATACATATGAAAAGTAATACTTAATGACCTCTATTTGCCTCTAAAAACACACTTCCTTTGGTGCAATTTTTAGGTCACTTATGAGAATAAGAATGGTAAAAGACACTGTATAAAAATGAGTCCAAGACTTGTAACAAGTGGGCATAAGAGTTTGTGTGCACATGCATGAACAGACAGAACTACACTCATACCTCGATCACATGGACCATGTGTTTGTGATAGATGAGTAGTAAACCTGTGATAGGTTCACTCTGGTACATATTCTGCAGGTACTTGAACAGTTTTTCATAATGATCTGTGAAAAGAAAAATCTAGTGTGACAGACCAAAAAGTTGAAGATAATCAAATTTATCACTCTGTTCTACCAGTATTTAAACTTGTGCACACATTCTGGCTATGCATTACAATGTGAATCTCTTTACTATACTTTAGCATCGCAGGCTCCATCAATTCATTTCAACAGATGTTGTCTTGGCATCATCCTATATACACAGAGATGTGTAGCCAATACACAATACGGAAGCAATAAAACCATCTAACAGCTATTGTATATGTATATCTTAAAATATACTCAGCACCATTAACAATGATAAGACATGCAGTGTACTTAGTACAAAAGAGACACCCATATCAAGTGCTGCAGTTTTTTCAGTCAGATAATATGTAAATAAGGAATTTTTTTTTGTAGAAATGCATCCCTAACGTATTACATAAGCTACAAATTAATAAACACCTTATTTACTCATCTGACGAGAAAAACTGTAACAGTTTATTTGGGTGTCTCCATTGTACAAAGAAAAATGCATGCTCTACTGTGCATTTTTAAAGATGTTAACTATAATATACTAGGTATCTCAACATCCCATACATACATGTAACTGTGTACCTCATATTTTTTATCCAGCAACATTACTACCGTATCTGAAATTATTAAGCCCCCTTAAAGTAAACTACTACTATTCGATGAATAAAATAAATGCATGTGCATGATTTCACTTACTTCCAATAGAATTAGTGCCACTTGCATTATCTTTCAGTCTGGATATGCACACCATTCGATGAATTAAGTTTTTCTGCAAAAAAGGACAAGTTGGGTGTTTGGTAAAATATTTATATATACATTATATATATATATAAATATATATATATATGCAAAATGTCTCGGTTTATATTTGACAAGGTACTTAACTTACAGCAAGGATCACTAACTTCATGAACTGGCATGCACTGTAATGGCCATAAATACACTGTACCTTGCTACTGAAACATCAAATGAGAGCCATTGTGTTTAAATGTAAACACCCACATAAAACTCAGTTTGATTTTTTTCTCTCAGACCTGACCATGGAAACATCAGTGCAACAAAGAAACCTAAAAACCAGACACTGTATTCACCTTTATAACTGAGACACCTTCTGGGTCTGACAGTTTCATTTTCATTTGTGCCTGAAGTAAATTTTCATATACCACACCAGTTTTCTTTTTGGCTCCTTTCTTCGAAGCCTGTAACTTTCCTGCAATATAAACTGCACCCATGACACCACTTTCAGTTGGTGCATATTTTGATGCTCCTGCCTCAGCTTTGACATTTTTTCCTTCACTCTCTGAGCCTAAGTCACCTGGTATAGTAACAACTGGGTTCCGTTTATTCATTACTGCCTTAACTGGGTCTTCCATTCCTATACACTGAGCTACACTTATTCTAATAATATATATACTACAGCACATAGAGCAACTGCAATTGTGACTAATATACGTTCAGCATGAACACATAAAAATATCTAGGCAGCTATCTGTAAGTTCCTTCAGTCCTAAAAGCTCTACTCAGCTGTACCAAAATGTCACCCCCCAAATAAAACAAGCACTGCGGCTGGAGCGTATGTACAGGTGTATAGACCCACTTAACCTTTTCCAAGGCAATTTGTCTTTAGATAATTGCAATTAACCATACATTATACAAACTTTAGACAAAAGACTGGGTTATTCAGAACCACAATACATGAAGTTTTTACCACCCAGCCTTGCATTTTAAAAATTTAAGTGAAGTACCAAATTACACATTCTTTGAGGTTATAAATAAAAGATTAGCTTTTCCATCTGTTGTAGCAACCAGGCCACAATTATTCACCTGAAACTGCCACTTTGCAAGGCTCAGCTGGAAATTGGATTTCATTTTATTTCTTCAATTTGGACTCCTGTCAGGCCCAGAATGACTGCAGACAGACATACATGTGTAAAGTTACATTCAAACCTCACCGCTACAGAAATGAAACTGAAAGACTGACAGTTTTAAGACCAACAGCTTCACAGATGCAATTTCACCTGTATGACGGTAGAGATCGCAAAGTAAGGTAACATTTAAGTGTTTCTATGACTCCTAACTGGTACACAGAGCTGCAATGGTGCATGCAAACACAGACACCATGACTACATGTTTAAGACATGCTACAATCAGATTTCAATATGGAATCAGGTGAGTTGAGAGTATGCATGATCTTTTTAAAATAAGTGTCTGTTTCATACGCCGTCCATTTTTTGTGCAACATTTTAATTTTTTTTCTACATGTATTTTCTATTTATACAAACCTTGAAAGTTTAATGACTCAAGGCAGGCGAATACCTAAGAACTGACTGAAAAATGCATTGCATTAAAATCACTTCAATTTATTTAGTCAACTTCATTATATCAAACATTAAAACACACAGCTTGATTCTTGTTGCACAACAAAATGCCATTTATGGACAGACTATTAAACTACTTGAAAAGTGTAGAAAAGCAATTGTGTAAGCATCCAGTTTGAAAGAATGAATAAATGATTAATATCACATAGTAATATTGCAGACACATTGAGGCCAGAAAAATTGTTTAAGGATACTAGAACCCCTAATTAGCAAAATTTCACATTTTGCCATGTGTAGCCCAAAATATTGATCGAACATAGCCATATGTACATATATTCTGAAAGCTAAATGACTGCTGATTTCAAAAAAGCATCTAAAATTTACCTAACTTTAATATTAATCAAAACAAAGGGAAGGTTATAAAAAAATCAGAGCTCTTTTGCAAAATGCAATTTTTTGGCTGATTTTCAATTTGCTTGCTCGTGTGGATAATTTACTATTTAAAGTAAAAAACTATCCCACAGATTTTTAATATTCATCTTAGATTGTTCTGAGTGATCATTTCATGTTAAAACTTTCAAAAATATAAAAAAAAATTTGAAACTGTAATGTTTCTTTACTAATATCTTTAAAACCAGAAAAGATATCAAAAATTTGTGGGATCATTTTTTAGCTTAAGTATTTAGTTACACATGAGCAAAGTTTCATAGCAATATGTTGAAAAATGAGTGAGAAATAAAAGTATTTCACCACACAACTGTCTCAAAAACAGAAAGGCAGAAAAAGACCAAAATGTCTGGAGGAGAATTATGTGTGACAAATTTCGTCACTAGTTCACTTGTCAATGAATTTTAATCAAGAATTGTCCTGCCTCCAATTAAAATGTGAACATTTTATGTTAAATTTTGAAACTTATGCTCAACGAAACCATAAACTGGTGTTTCATCTTGACATTTCTGAGCAAAACATGGTAGAATGTGTCTTTAAACCGCTCCCTTAATGGCACCCCGGTGGGGTGATTAAGGCTATTGTTTTAGTTAAGAGGTCTGCTGGAGCAGTTCGTACTAGTAGCCACGAAAACACAGCTGCCTTGGTTCACAACATGTCATACTTTTGGTCAAATTTAAGGTACTTACAATTCAAATTTGGTTTTCATCTTCAAGTGACAGGAAAGATAAGAGAATGGAGAATACAAATGTGAAACAAAAAATCTTTCTAACAAATTTAACCTCTGTTGGGTTCTGGTGTGCTTAAAGCACAAGACAGTAAATGTTTTTTTGTTTTTTGTTTTTTTTTGGAGAAATAACGAGAACATCTAAAATCAAACAAAAACAATCTTAAAAAGCGTATGTATATATATATACAAGTACACCAAAATTAAGAAAAGCGTATATATGTGTGTAGAAATGTATAAGAATTAGATTTTATGTGCCACTAACCTATGAATAATGAATGAAAGGATCACCATGAACACTGACATGAAATATTTATTTATTTGATTTACTGATGTTTTACGCCATACTCAACAATATTTCACTTATACGATGGCGGCCAGCATTACAGTGTGAGGAAACCCACCACAAGATGCAGGTTGCTGGCAGACCTTTTAGACACAGAGAGACATGGAGAGGAAGCCAGTATGAGCTGGTCTTGAATTGTCAGATGTAGAGAAAACTGTGTAAAAACCAGCAAAGTCTACATAATCAACTAGAATATGTTTTTACACGAAAAACTTTTACCTGCAACATATAGGCCTAGGCCCTGAAGACTGCTGAGAGCCGATCAATTGACTTCTATAAACAGTAACCCACCACCATCCGCTGGTTGTTGGCAGACCTTCCCACATACCGTAACAGGAAAGAACGTTTCTACCATTGTGATTTTTTTTTAATTCTAAATCTTCACTAGCTGACTAGGATTTAGGTTGCGAGTTTACATACTGGTAAAGTATGACATACATCTCATTACACATGATACAAGAAGGAAAAAAAAGTGCTCTCGAAGTTTGCGCCTCGCTTAATACCAAAACTATCAGCAGTGATATATAAACCCCAAAACATCATAATCCTGGAGAAATTTGTTCAGTTTAATGCTTTATCGTGTATATATGATATACCTTTCCAATGGCTCTGTTTTTTTCTTCGATAGCATCTAAAAGGGTAGGATTTGTTGGTTCGAGGACAGATTCCTCACCTTCGTCGTACTCGGACGCCATCTTGATACTGATACTATGGCAACAGAACCCTGAATTTATTTGGGCGGTGCTGCTAAAAAATAAAGAAGATTTGGATTTTTTCATCAAATATTGAAATCTACGGTCCAAAGTGATATCAATAAATTGCCACATATTTTTTTAAATAAAGAAACAAACATCTTCTCAACCGGAAGTGTGTACAAGTGCGGAGAAACTGAAACCAGGCTGTCAAAATGAGGTAAAACTTACTTTGAAAGTAACTGTGTGTTTGTTCTTTTAACACGATTTCAGCCAATTGCACGATGCTTCTAACTTAAAGCCGCTACTTCTTTTCCAACTTATTACTGTCATCAGCTAGGATTTTCTCGTCGTAAATGTGACGTTTTGTCGTCGTTTGTGCTGTTACAGTTTCTGTATTCGAGATGTGCGTCACTGCAAACTCTTAGGAAAACGTGAAGACTTCGTTTTGTTATCAGCTCCTGTTAGGAGATTATCATCCTGCAAACAGCCATAATGTTTACCAGAAACTTGGTCAACTTCGTTAGGCCTGTAGACCAACAAAACCTGAAATGCTCCCGGTTGTTAGAGGAAGATTCCGAACACGATTGTGAGGAAACTGATAACGGCGCAAGCAAAGGAGACATAATCAGGGATTTTTATGAGAGCCTTTTGTCATCTACTAGTGATACCTCAAGCTCTCCTAAAGAAGAAAAAGATTCACATTCAGCAGGATTAGATTCGAACGAGCAGACATTTAAACAGCAGAATCATCATGGCCTGGAACTGAGGCCGAGTTCTTCAGCTGAAAGTCGTCTCAGTAACGACCTGTTGAAGTGTTCACAAAATGGTGATTTGAACAGTACAAGGCTTTGTATCGAGAGAGGTGCTAACATCAATTTCCAGGATTCCTTTGGATGGACGGCACTCATGAGCGCATCCTGTGAGGGTCATGTAGAAATTGTTCGTTACCTTCTAGACAGTGGTGCAGATTTATCTGTCTGTGATAAAGCTGGAAAGTGTGCAAAAACATTAGCATGGGGAAAGAAACATTGGAAAATTGTTAACATGTTAGAAAGACATAAGAAAACAAATAGTGTCTCAAAGGCAAATCATACTGTGTCTTGTGAAACAGAACTAATATCGAGTGAAGACAGCAGATTTTATTGTACTGTTTGTAGGTGTGAATTTAAGGACACTACAGAGACGAGACATGCCACATCAACTGTGCACTTGTTCAACTTGAAGTTGAAGGCGAAAACCACAACATACTTTATTCCAGAGTCTAACCGCGGTTTTCAAATGATGGTGAAAGGAGGCTGGAATGTTGACAAAGGGTTAGGCTCAGAGGGACAGGGAAGAAAATTCCCCGTGCAGACAGTTTTGAAACGAGATCGACATGGACTAGGCGCAACCAAAGACCAGAGGGTCAAACCTCGAGTGACTCATTTTTCAGCAAACGACGAATCCGCTGTCAAGAAACCAAAAGTTGAAAGAAAGATGAGAAACGCAACACTGTCAAAGAAAAAGAGGAAAATAAAAGAAAGCAAGGAGAAGGAATGGGAAAGGCAGCTACGGGTTTATATGAACAGTGAATAAGACCGTGTATTCCTGGCAAATTTAATCTACTGTGCATCACTACCTCGGTTTGTTTTGCTACATTCTCTGAAACAATACCCAAAGCTTTTATTTCTTAATTGTGAAAGTGCCATATTTGTTAATTAGAACTATACATGTAGTTTAAATTATTACATGTGAAGATTGTTTTTTCTTACAAATTATAGGATATGTGTTTATGTGTGTTAAAACTTATGATTTAGCTATGTTAGTTACACTTATTCTTTTCAGTTTGAGCTTTTGACAGAAGTTTAGCCCCATTAAATTATTTGTTTGTCACTAAAGTGAAAGATTATATATTGAGCATGTTAGCTGTGATGTAATCATCTTGGATTGACCTTAGTTAAAGTGGTAATGAATTCTGACAGCTGCTACATTTTCTGGTGTAACATCTTAAAGTAGCATTTTATACAAGTTTTAGAAGGATAAAGCACGTTAGAGACTTGTATGGTTTTAGTTTGCAATTGTTGGTTATTCTTTCTAGCCCAAATTCATCATCCTTAATCCATTTCATTTTCTCCTAGTCTACCTTGTACCTCTAGCTGACCTCAAAGGTTGTTCCCTCATCTTATGAAAATTTGTCCTTTATAAATGTTTTTCTCAGTGACGAGTTGTTTTTGACACAAAGATTGTTTTGTAGCAAACTATATTATTCACATTGAAGTTCCAGCTGTAACATTTCTGTTCTGTTTGATCGTTTTTTTTTTTTCATAATTTTGCCTCCAAACTAACAGCTTCTGCTGACTGGTTTTCATAAGTTGGAAATATTTGTGTTTCCGTTGTTACCGTGTATTATTCTTTGATATTCAATGGGAATGTCATTAGCCAATTTTAATACTAATTTTACTGCTACTTTCAAATATACTGTACCTGTATTAAATCTTATTTTTGGACAAGAAGCAGAGATGTTTGTCTTTCAATCACTAGGACACTATGACACGTGGTACCCAGCTGCAAGGGAACAATACAAAGACTGGTTGTCACTTCACAGTTATTGCACAATGATTTATTGTCCTGTCAGGTGTCTATCAACAAATTAAAACTAAATGAAAATTTGCTATAATTCAAACATCCTCCATATAGGCTTTTGTGAGGCCCATTGTTGATGGGGCAGAAAATGCAAATACATGTATGAAGTTATGCTTGGTTAAAAAACCCGTGAAAACTGTATCTGAAGATACGTTCACTGAATTTGTTAGATCATATTACATGCAGTTAAATGTTTTGATTGCATGGTGAGTTTTATAGACCATGTTGATAATGTGGTTCACCAGTGACATAACTCCGACCTGTCTGGCCCTAAAGCAGAACTTAAATGTCATATAAACTTTTCCGCACAGAAGCGCAGATTTAAATTGGTGACAAGAATGGCCTTTTACTCACCATAACTTAATTTGTGTGATGGCTTTCCCATTAAGTGAACGGCCTATGTTGTAAGATTGGAGGGCCATGTTGAAAGATATAACGTATAACGAACACACAGAATTACTGACATACAGAGCTGCTTAGTCATAGGTATGCGGTGGTGAATATATGGCTACATATTTTCTGAGACATAGCAGTCCTAGTCATTTTGTTCACTGTGATGTTCCTGTGAAATCACTGTTAAATATTCATTTCTTAATGTGTAATATTCCAGCTAAAGTATGTGTAATATTTCACCTTAAGTACTGAAAATACTTGATTTTTAGTTTGTTTTTCATTTGTGAACAGAATTTTCTTCAAATTCACATTTTCATACTTTTTATGACAGAGCCGGTCCTAACAAATAACCAGGAAACTCCTGTCAGATTAACCTTTAGAGCATAGAGTAATGATGTTAGTATTACTTGGTGTGCATAAAGATCACCACAACAAAGGAGCATGGGTTCAGCATCTTGGTGACATAGGGAATTTTCTTACATTCATTTTCCTTGAGGACGTCTTAGCCATAAGTGGTCAATGGTGGTCACTTGTGTGGTCTTAGAGCTTGCTCTAGACTTCTTCTCGTACACCTAATGGATGTTTGTAGAAGGTGGGAAAGCAATAATTTGCCAATGGTTCATAGTTTCCTCCACGTACTCCAGCTTTCTTCCACCCATTAAGGTTGCAGTCATCAAGTCAGATAATTTATCTTCATTTTAGGTGTTAAATCAGTAAGCTAATAAAAAAGTAATTCCTAAAGACCCAATCATAGAGATCCTCCTGCCTTGGGAACTTGTTGTATATGTCCTCGTAAAAATGGTCTTCATTTGACAGTATATTGTGTTTTATGATTTAAAAGGACAGTCAACTCTCCAACTACTTCACCAGTTAACTGCTTTGAGACTTTTGAATGACATTGCTGTATTGGCCAGCTTGTTATGTCTTCAGGCAGGAACCCATGGAGTCAGGTTATTCCAGATTTCAATAATGGCATTGCTAGTGCATATACTGGCTCTGTACACTTGTCGTGGCTGTGTCAGCACTTTGATGCATTTGGACTGCCTTGGTGGCGATCTCAGTACTGGTGGTTTTGTACAATATTAGTGGCAGTAACTGTACTTTGATGGCTTTGTACAATCTTGGTGGCAATGTCTTTACTTTGATGGCTTTGTACAATCTTGGTGGTAATGTCTGTATTTGGATGGTTTTATACAGTCTTGGCGGCAATCCTTTGTACTTCAATTGCATTCGGTGCTCACAGTCTGAGGATAGGCCAAGTACTGTTCAGCCCTGTGTCATTGTAATGGATGAGTGCTGTATCTAGTGTTTTTAGCATGGTGTTCCAGTGAAGCAGTAACATAAATACATCAGCATTGAGACAAACCTGCTACAAGGAGACACCAAAAATTCGGAGCTATGTTTAAAGCTTCATGCATGTTAAATCCCAAACATTGGTGCACATCTTTTAACTTCTTGACATTTCAGAACCACTTCATGAGACGCATGTGTAAGGAAAAGGACATAGTTCCTTACTTCAGACTGAGGAGTGAAGAGAACATTTGGAAGGATGGACAAAAAGGGCAACCCAGGTGAACAAGAAGACAGTACCAGGACGCTGAATTATCTGACTGAAGTGGAAGCCTTAGCTGAAGACATTCTGACTGATAAAAGACAGCTGATAGACCTGGACAAGAGGAGACAAAAGATAAGGGAGGCTATCAGGTAAGATTTTGCAAAGTTAGCAGTCCCCTGCCTCCAGCAGTGGAATGTCCAAGGGCACGTAGTACAACGTGCACTGCACTTACATGGGAGTTACATGCACATAATTATAATTCGAACGGCCTTGATTCAGTTCAGTTATGCCTCAGTCTTTTCAACCAACACTTGATGTGCTTGAACTAGTCCAGGTCTGAGTCCATGCTGTTGGAAACCAGTGCTGGATAGAAAAAGATACATTTACTCTTTCTGAACATTATAAATATTCTGATGTTCTACAAAAGTTTATGTTAAGATGATATCCAAGTCATGAAAAATATCTTGTATCTGTCATTAAGCTGGTCTTGAAGCGGCAAGGACACTTAATAAGATGTGGGTTCAGCTTTGGCTTTTTATATAGTCTAACCTTTGTTGTAGACTGCTGGTGCTATTTTCTATATATATGGGTAAGTTACTCTTGGAAAAATTCAACTTACTGATGTTTCCTCCATGCAAAAACCTGACTGTCATTGTATCACGAAAAACCTGACTGTCTTTGTATCACTAAAAATGTGATGTGACATTAAGCAGCAATTAAGTATTTTAATTAATAAATACCCTTAATACAAAATATTTAATGTTAATCTGCCAGATAATATTTTCCTTGCAAGATTCTTGTGTGCTCCTTAATACCATGGCACGTGATGAACCTAGGCCTGTTGTTTTTCACCAAAAGTTTAGCTGTTTTCGGATGACACATTTTGCATGATTGTGATTTCTTTATCCAACTTATAGGACCACTTGAGAGTTTTATGTGAATTTTAATTAATCTCTTTTCAGTCAAATTTAAAAGTTGGCATCAAAAGTATCCTTTAAAGTATCATTTCATATGCTTCTCAAAGTGCATTTTCATGGACCAACCTCATGTAATCGTACAGCATGATGACAACACTCATGTGACAAGTAAGGCTTTCGGTCATTTGATGTTTCCAGGGCTATAAGGAAAGACACCTCCAAGAAGAACTGGGTTTGTCTGGGAAATACATTCATAAAATTCCCTGAGGATCAGACTAAGAAGTTCTTAAACCGAGGTGAGTTGGGCTGATACTGGATGGTTGGATAAAATGAGTGAAGTCATAAAATATGAGGCTTACTGACCCCATATAGTGTCATATCCTTTCACTCAGTAATCATGTAGTGAATTTATTTATTTATGTGGAAGACCCTAAAAACTACGCTGAAATTTGTTTCTTGAAAAACAAAAGAAGCTTCAACAGTAATGTCCTATACAAGTCGTGAAGCTTTGAATTACCAAGCAGTGTCTGGGATTTCTGACTTTATAATGTTATTGAAAGTGTTGTGTCAACATTCTTTTGTGACGTTGTTGTCGTTGGTATCATTGTTGGGTCACATTATTGTAACTCTTATGTCATGGCATTCTACCTACTGCTGAGTCATCAGATACATCTGCTCCAGGGTATAGAGTTAGATGCTTCTCCCATGTGACCATTACTGTCCAGTCAAAAGTAGAGAATTTTGTCTCATGGGGGATATTTATGATTTATGTATGTATTTATGTATTTATGATGGTAGAAGATATGTACATGTGTCCTGACCATCCAGTTGAGTCAGAGTGTGGATCTATGCTTTTATTTCGTCCGGCAGGTTTTAATTATTCTGCCTGCCTCACCCTGTAAGATCAGGTTTCCCCCTGGGTGGGGTGCCAAACAGTTCACTCTGTTATACATGTGCTAAGGCCATAATTGAACATATAATGTCTTGTATAAATAAGTATTAAAGGAAGCCATTCTGTACAAAAGATTTTTTAATACTCTTTGAATGTTCATCTGATAAGGCCCCTATGTATGTATAGTACACCTGGCAGTCTTTCACCAGCTGAATTGTCTAACTCAGATTTGGTTCTGCCATGAGATAAATGTCATCACCTGGTGGGCCAGTGAAGCTCAAAAACCCTGAAGCCTCTTGCCAATGTGGTCACTGTGCTAGGCTGGCTTCCTCTCCAGCTGTATGTGGGAAGAGCCAGCAGCAACCAGAGGCAGGTCGTGGGTTTTTCCCAGTCTCTGTAAGGTTTCCTCCCACTATGATTCTGGCGGCAATCGTATATGTAAATATTGTTGAGTACAGTGTCAACAGCAATCAAATAACAAAATAGTGACGCATCCAGGTCATCTGTAGCTCTGAGTCAGGAGGTTTGTTGGGAGCCCGGTTGTAATGTGTAATTCATTGGTAGGTTGTATAGAATTTTGCAAGGATATGTAGGGTGTCTTGAATATGACCAAGGACCCAGATTTCACAATACATATTAACTTTTAAGCCTGATAATATAATTCTGGTTTACTAGATGTATCTGTTCTATTATGAGAAAGGCAGCCTCCATGGCCTAGTGGTTAGTGTGCCAATGCAGTACAGTGATCCAGGAGCCTCTTACCAATGTGGTCACTGTGAGTCCAGCTCTAGCTGGCTTCCTTTTCTGGCTTTATATGGGAAGGTCTGCAGATGACAGTGGGTTTCTCCAAGGCTCTATTAGGTTTCCTCCCACCACAATGCTGGTCACTGTCGTATAAGTGAAATATTCTTGCGTATGGCATAAAACGCCAAACAAATAAATAAATAATCCTTAGCAAGAGGCAGATAGGGCTCAGATTCTTTCTTCATCTTTTCCAGTTTTCCTCGGCCCATAAAACTTTACCACAAATCTAGTCTGAATACTTGTTGCCTTCTGACTTTATCACTGACAAGTTGTTGATTGAGTGTACAATTCAGTCCACTCCAAGTGCTATGCACAAGTCCACTCCAGGTGCTATGCACAAGTCCACTCCAAGTGCTATGCGCAATTCCCCATAATGTTTAAAAGATACATTGTTTTGTAATTGCAGATTTTGATGAGCTCGATAAGGAAATTTCAGAGGTAAGACAGCAGTTGAAACCCAAGGTGAACAGATTACGAGATTTGGAGGACAAAGATGCTGCTAAAGGATTCCAGTTAAACCCATTAAGTAGAGAGGAAATGAAAGCTATTGACAGTCTGTTATGATAGACAGGATCAGAATAGGAAAGGACAGTGCCTATGGTTTTGTGGTTTGGTGATGCTGCCATTCTACATCGGTGTCACGGCTTCAAATGGACTAACTTCCATGGTGAGAAGATGGAATATGTTCTGCGTACCAAAACAAACAGTTGTCTTGAACAGAAGATTCCCTGATGCTACGATTCTGTATTGTTTGTGGATAGAAGATAGAATATGTTCTGTGTGCCAAAACGCTATTAGTGGTCTTGTTGTCACCAGTGAACAGAATGTGTGACAGTTCCGCAGTGGTATCACTGTTTTGAATGGACAAACTTCTGTTGAAGTACCACATGGGAAAGCTTCTGTCTAGGCTTCATATGAAGGGAAGGTTCAGACAGTACAAATAACAGCAAAGAAAAGTTGGCCAGAGTTGATCTAATTCTTAATTTTGAACAAAACCCAGTATTGACAGGAATAACTGTGGATATTGAATCCTTTGAATTTGGTGTCAAGTAAAATTTGGTGCCTCGCTGGTTAAGTGGTTCAGTGCTTTTCTACCTCAGACCCCAGGGCCAATGTAAAAATGTAAAAAAAATAAAGCCGTATTAACATTACGAGCACTTAACTACCATGGCGACCAGCATTGTAGGCATTATGTTGCCATGGTACATGTAGTTATGTGCTCATAAGGTTAAGAGAGCTTTGTGCAAGTAAGTCCAAATTCTTAACCAATATGGGGATATTTAGTTCTTGCTGGAGTTCTTGGTGTTGTTTTACATTGTAAGGTTTGTCATGTATCAAGCAAGGTCTGAGTGTTACCTCTAGATTCTGGTTTAATTTTATGCCAGCAAAACATTATGAATCCAGCAGATAATATGCACAAATGACTTGGTTATGAGCATAAGGGGTTAAACTAAGTACTAACTGACTCAGCGTCAGTATCCTGTGAGAGACTGAGGCGTCCTGTACAGTGTCTTTTGTGTGGCCTTCCACAGAGCCAGCACTTAAAACATGTCTGTCAGTGGATGCCTAAATGGGAACCAAAATAGTCCTGACATTGACAGTAAAGCTAAAGCAAACAGAGGAAACAGCCTTGTCGTGTGACCAAAGTAGTTTTGGAATCGTTTTAGATATCAGCTGTTAAAGGCGAACCAGATTCATCTGGTACTCTGAGAGACAAAGCAGTCTCCCACAATCTCTGGATCCTCTTAATATAAAGCAAAGCCATGTAAACTAAATGCTGTCACAGTAAGAAGTCTGGAGATGTAGCTAACAGATGTATGGTGCTGAAGGAAATGAAGGACAGGAGAGGCCAAATAGTGTTGCCTGTATGCATGGGTCTCCTGACATGAATTACAATGTACCTGTATGTCTACATAATAATAATTTACTAAGTTGCTTATAGTATTGGTGCTAGAGGCAAACTGATTGAAACGACCAAATATTTGACCAAAAACATCTCAGGCCAATGGTTTGTCAACTACAGTGTACATTAAAAACAGTTGTTGTATCACAGTTTGCTTGTGTTGAAGGAAGAGGCCGCAGATCAATAATATGCATTATTGAAAGAAAGCCTAAGACTTTTGCTTATAAATTCAAATTTTTCTACTGTATGTTGCTAGACAAAACACGGGTAAACTTACGCATTATGTAGAAAACACGCCTTCTATTTTGACTCAGCCTTTGTTTGAAGTCGTGCCACCATTGAATGTGTCACAAGATATTAAGTTTAATGAAAAAGTTCATACAAAAAAAGAATCAATATTACGTGAGCTCTTCAGACATACCCAGTGTACAAGGTTGAGAGAAAAGGAATAAAGTTTCATGCTTTCAGCTGGAACTTTATTAAATCTGACATTTATTGTGATCGCCTGTGGTCTCTCATGTGGTTACAGTGGTATGATGCATTAGGAAAATGCTGGACTGGTACAACACGACAAAGTTGAGGGGGTTATAGCTCTATCATTTTACCAAATAACCAGGTGAAAAAAATATCTACATATTAACGTTTTCTCCTAAATTTCTGATGTTGATAAGGAAATAAAGTTTTATACTTTAAAATGCCATAGACATGTCAAAGAAAAGTGGCTGGGCCAACTGTTTGAGAATTTGGCCTGCGACCTCGTCCTCAAACAGTCAGCCCGCCTGTTTGTTTTTTGTTATATTAACAAACTAGTGCTGTGAGGAGTTTGAAGAGAACAGTGGTTCTGTGGGTACGTCACACTTATTGACCATAGCCCAGAATACGGCTCCTTTTGCAAAACCACCTAGACGAACAAATTATTAAATGTTTTCCACAAGACAGTAATGATGTGAAAGGTTTGCACTTGGATAACGAAAACAGAACAGCTTTTATGACTTGTAACAGTAATAGTGCTGTCATTTTTTGCTGCCTCTTTCTTTAATTATTGCATGAATATACAGCCTTGAAAATGCTCCCATGACTATAGATGGAGACTTCACTGTTCTTGCTGAAGCCAATGGGTGCCTGGGTAATGAGGTCAGGAGCTGAAATCTGGCTCAGGTTGGCCCTGTTCCAGTCACAAGGTTTTTCAAGTGCCTGACAAAGGTTTACTCCAAGCAGTCTGCTTTTCCTCCACCTGTAAAACTGAGCCACCATATAGGTGAAAAGTTCTTGAATAAATGACTGGTGTTTAACACCACATTGGCAATATTTCAGCCATATTGTGGTGAGATGAAAATTTCTTTTCAAACATCAGTCTAATAAACTGTATGATTAAGTTTACCATTAACAAAAATAAATGTGACAATGCTATCACAGTTTTGTGAAAATGATTATCTGCTGAGTTGAAGCAATGGTGAGATAAAAATCACAAATGTTCCTTCTAGAACCTGTTGCATGCTACCAGAAAAGCTGTGGAATAATTGTACTCTGAAAGCTGTGTTAATTTATGAACATGTTTTTATTTCTTCATCAAAGTGCATAATGTGAAACTATTGTTATTTTGATAAATGGCCAATAAAATGTGTATGTCTCACAGAAAATAATTCCAGCACCAACGACATTTGCTGCTTGTTAGACACTAACATATATATACATCATGTATAATTAAATACCATGATTTAATCCTTCAACAATAAAATGCATAAGACTAAAAGCAATAACTGGGCACAATTCAGAAAGTCCATTCAAAGGGATACATGTGTGATTTGTTTTATTTCATTGGTGTTTTACGCTGTGCTCAAGAATATTTCACTTATACAACAGCGGCCAGTGTTATGGTGGGAGGAAACCGGGCAGAGCCCAGGGCAAACCCATGATCGTCTGCAGGTTGCTGGCAGACCTTCACATGTAGAGACGGAGAGGAAGCCAGCATGGGCTGGACTTGAACCCACAGCAACCACATTGGTGGGAGGCTTCTAGATCATTGCGCTGCACTAGGGTGCTGACTGACTGAGCCACGCAGGCCCGCGATATATATGTGAAAAAAAAGTGTTAAAGCTATAGAATACCATGGATAAATTAACAATAGAAGAACATATATTCAGGTACAACCATCCATGTAAAACACATTTCATTTTCCATATTAAGAAAGCGCTTAATTCGCAAGATTCTTGTAGTCGAGAACTAATACCAAGATGAAAACTGACAGCAATAACAAAGACTTTTTTGTCATTCAACTGTACTTGAATGTTCCAGTCAAACAATTCATTAAATCAATGCTAAAGTATGATTTACGTATTGATTTATTTGATTGGTGTTTAACTCAAAAATATTTCAGTTATATGGTGGGATGACCCCGGAGGTGGAGCCCAAAACAAACCCACAACCCCCGCAGCGGACATTCCCACATACGACTGGCGAGGAAGCCAGTCTGAGCTGGGCTTGAACTCACAGTGACCACATTGGTGAGAGGCACTTGGGTCATTACGCTGCACTGGCATTATAACCCCCTCGGCCACAGAGGCCCCGGCCAATATAAGATGAAAATAAAGGTTTAAAGCTGATTAACTCTGACTAATAATTTTCTCACCTTTATATGAAAAAGATGGAATCACTGTTATCAACAAGCCATGGCAAAATCTGCAGATTGGCTGTATACACTAACCAACTACTTGGCAATAAGAAAGGCCGGAATGTTATTTGTTGTGTGTACTTTCTATAGCAGTTGTGTGTACTTTCTATAGCAGCTGTGTGTGCCCCCCCCTCCCCCCAGCCAAAATGTAGGAAAAAAATGGCCAACCTGCAAAAGAATACAACTATTGGGGTTAAAATGTATCATCCAGATCTTCTCAATTGATATTGAAGTTGTTCAGACTTCCTCTGATTCACTTCATGGACAGATCTTGAAAACTCATAAATATATTAGTACCACTGTATACAAATATGTTAAGCCTATGAAGATCACTTTAAACAAAGTTGTTTCCTGGCCTAGGTGATAGAACATCTGCATAATGCTGTGGGGACATATTATACAGATTGGCTCTTCTAATGCTGATGAGCGAGTTTATTTACCCAAACACATTGTGGGTTACAGTTTCAGCTGATAATCATTTTGGTGGCCAGGCTGTGTAACCAAGCACCGATAACCAATCTCTTGACGACAACAAATCCTTGGACAAAGGCGTCACATGTTTGAACCAAGCTCAGTAAAGCCATCCACTAGTTTGTCACAAGGTGTGAACTCGACGGATGTCAGGTTTCCTGAGTGTGTTCCTCCCACACAAACCACTGCCAGATCACTGCTTCACCTAAGTTCGCAAATTATGACTAGTTTCTTAAAGCATAGATTTTGCAAGTGCGTTGCACAGTCAAACGGGTGAACATAGTGATTTTATAATATGACTGTGAGAAATGCAACAAATGTTACAACATCCATCATCAGAACATATCCTGTTCAGTTACATTATCCTCCTGGTTTCCTTACATCCATGGGTTAGCTCCCTTTGCAGAACTCCTGGCAGTCACAAGTTCTGTCCTCACCCATAAAACTCCAGCCAGTCAGGTGTGGTGAAAAAGTTTGGTGGTGTACCAGTGCAGCAAGAGGGAAAAAAAGAGTCCGCACGCATGTTTTCACAGGTTATATCCTCACCTTCAGTCAGTCAGGTGTGGTGGAAGAGCTTAGTGATGTACCAGTGGGGTAAGAAGGAATACTCAGAGTCCGCACCCATGTTTTCACAGGTAATATCCTCACCTGGGCTCCATGAGAACAGGTGCACAACCCTGCAAACAAACAGGCTCATAACTGATGATGTTGCTAAACACATATGCTTTTTTGATGTTTAGGACTGACTCTAGGACAATGACTCTTACAATTTATGCTGCACTAGATGGGTGCGCATAATATACACACCCGTAACCCATGTCCCTGACCATGTGGGTGGAACAATCTTAAGTATGATACTAAGTAGTAAAATAATTATGTATTCAATGGGTAGAGGCAAACCAACTCCTTGAGGAAACATCTTTCGACGAAGACACACACTTTCAAATTGGTGAAACATTTAGACATACAAATTCAACTCAATTACAGAAATTTGGCGGCTGGATCTTCTTTTGTCAGTGCAAAGACCAGAACACAGAGCAAGCAGGACGCCACAGTACAGATGAGCACACGGAATACAAATGGGAAGGAGCCTGCTTGATATTTCACCGCTAGAGAGAAAGCTGCCTGATTCACGTCATTCAGCCAGCTTCACGTCGGTAAAATGTCAGTGTTTTATAACAGGTATGGGAACTTACAGCAATAAAGCACGTTTCTTTGAGAAAATTTATCACATGGTGTTTTTTAATGTTTGAAATGTTACTCTTTTGACAATAACTTACTATATACTTCCCCAGTCTTTTACTCAAAGTCAGTTGGTTTGTCAGGTAACTGGAGGAGCTGGGGATATACACCACACTTTCTGGTGTCCTCCACTTTTCAATCTTACCAGTCTTGTGAGTGAAAACTCCTTTAGTACAGTGTTTAATACCTATTAAATAAACTGCTTTCAAATAAAAACTTTTGAATTTCCCTTGCTCAACATATTAAATTAGGTCCTCAAATCAAACTTTACCTGGGGTCATCCACTTTGACAGATTCCTTGACAAAATGAAGAAACTTGTCCAGAAAATTAAAACATGTTGCAGCATCCCAGGGATCATAGATATCCTGAAATACAATTGTTGAGAGTACAAGTGAGTGAAAGAAAGACACAAAGAGATATGTATGAAGATTTTCCCATTAAATTGTGGTTCAAATGCAATAAACCATGTTTGCTCTGAAATAATCTCATCAAATGGCTACTAAATGATGAGCAAACATACAGGAAGACCTAAAACTTCATAATCCCATCTAAATCACACCGTATAACATTCATTTATTACGTGTCTGTTCCTATTTTTATAGCGGTTACAACTTTATCATTTACTTTTTACTCTACAGGATGAAAAATCTGACTCAATCTCCAAGTCTTTTTGTGAGTTTATGTAGTGGATTAATTGTCCACGACAACAAGAACTATGATGGGCCGAATGAAGACTTACTTTGGCTATTGCTGGAATATCCAGTGTTTTGTAGGTCTGCAGTCTATGCACCACACCACTGTCATCCCTGAAGCCACATACAATGGTAGGGACACCAGGCAGAAAACTCTGGGCCCACCACTTTATGAGCTTAAAACTGAGGACAGAAAATCAGTCTGTTAAATCTCTCACATTTTGTAGATGACCATACTACACTGTATTTATTTTCTATGACTTAACTATATTTCTTTAACTATAAATGTATATAAGGCATATTTTCAGAATCCTGTTCCATCCATGGCAATATGTCTGTACTTTATGTACAGCACGTTGGTAAACCTAGTTAATGAGACGCCAACTGCATAACCTTACTTTAAAGAGTGATAAATACCCTACAACAAAATAAAAATATCTGGAGGAATTCTGGTGCATTATTTTATATCAAAATTCTTTCAATTTTCCTTTCATGTCGCACCAAAATTCATGACAATGGACGATTGAATGCATCTAAAGATCAGGTTCAGAGTAACCAGCAAAAAAAAAGAAGATCAAAAAATCTGTTACTTGGTGGCATAATTCACAC
Organism: Acanthopleura granulata; assembly: GCA_016165875.1. NCBI lineage: Eukaryota > Metazoa > Mollusca > Polyplacophora > Chitonida > Chitonidae > Acanthopleura > Acanthopleura granulata. The sequence goes on along the minus strand of JABBOT010000002.1, from coordinate 970,538 downwards.
AATGTGCCATACGTAAGTCTGTGAAAACTGGGTTCTAAACCTGGATCAAATCAAAAATTATTCACTTTAACCATGTCGAGAATGCACAAATGCACGGAAAACCAAATAGGCTGATTGATGCATACCGCTTGAAATTTTCCTCCTGTCGTCTGTTATCAATCTCTCGACTAGTTTTCAGCTCCACATATTTGCATGGTTCTGTTGACTTGGGATCGAGACAGTCCACTTCACCCGCAAACACTGAAATGGCAGGTAATCAATGGAGATACCGATCAAATGTCATTTATGAGTTTATCCTGATTTTCTCATTACTGAGACCACAGCTCTGAGTGTCTGTTTATACTCTTTCACTATAAAATTTGTTGCTTATATTCAACAAATCATTTACTTTTTAACTTCTCAAGCAATATCTTTTCAAGGAATAGATGATAAATACATTAAACAAAAGATGGTATCAGTAGAGATAGCTAACATATTTCTGAAAACTAACACATGTAGACTGATTGAAAAATATTTCACTTGTATGACAGAAGTCAGTTCCCTATGGAGGACACCCAAGTAACGAGTAAAAAACACGGACCTTGTGCAAACAGTTGACATATCTTGCTGAAAAATTTTATCTCTTGTTGTTGCAGACAAATTTTGTACTGAACCAAGCAAACCACAAAACCTTTGCACAGCTGTATTCGATGGCACTCCGCATATAAATGTGTCTAAAACAGTGAAATGAAATTCGCACCCATGGAGTGGGATGTGAGTCGACTCCTCACCACAGTGCAGTATGCCTCGCAGTTGTTCACAGGACCTGTTGTGTCTGGTGTTTTCTTCGGCGAGTCTGAAAACAAAAAGATATCACTGTTTTTTTTTTGTTTTGGTTTTTTATGTGTTTGTTTCGTTGGGGAAGGGTGATTTATCCCACCAGGTGTATCCCATGTGGTATGCTTTGCTCTCGCACATCATCAGATCATCAAGTACCAGAAGTACCTTATACATCAAGTACATGTCATATGTAAAAGTCGTGCTGAGGGAAGGGTCATACGGAAGGCAATAATTCATGTACACAAGATCTTTTGTCAAATCAGTTCAATCTAACTAACTTACTTGTGACTTGTCAATACTTTAGTATTATGGATTGTCACTGCCCCAGATGTGGCGCAATGTCACTGTCAGGCCCTTGACCAGACAGCTGGAGTGATCAAATCCAGTCTTCACCGTTTCAAACACAGCTTTCAGTCTGAATATTTGTTTGATTCCCACTAAAGTGCAGCCTCATGTCTGTATTTATTTGATTGACGTTTTACACCGTACTCAAGTATATTTCACTTATATTACAGAGGCCAGCATTATGGTGGGAGGAAACTGGGCGCAGCACTGGGCGAACCCACAACCATCCACAGGTTGCTGACAGACCTCCCCACGTACAGTCAGAGAGGAAGCCTATGCTGGACTTGAACTCACAGCAATCGCACTGGTCAGAGGCTCCTGGGTCATTAAACAGTGCTGACGCACTAACCCCCTTGGCCACTGTGTCTCCCTGTCTCATATAAGTATAAAAATCTTCACTACAGCAGTAAACATCGGTCAAATAAATAAAACACTTGCATGTCTAGCATAATGCTGGCTTACCCGCCACGAGATATTGTTCGAACTTCCAACCCCAGTAGCACATTTCATCCTGACGCTGTGTTATTCGCTGTTTTTCACACTTCTTCTCCTCCGTGTCATATTCGCACAGGTAGTATGTTCCTCTGTACAGAATCACAGCAATCAGCCAGGAATCTCTTCTCTCAAAAGGTGTACATAACAGTTTGGTTAGTAGACCTCTCCAGCATATGAAGTCTGTATTTAAACTGTCAGAACAAAATTCAAAATAACACAGCATTACATATGACATACAGGTATACACAGTAGCTATGTTTAGTGTTTGGACAGATGAAGTAGTCAGTCAGAGAAACAAATCATATACATGTAATTAAGATTCTTGCCTTTGCAATATGGAAATGAACACAGGTAAAAAGATCACATGGAAATCGTAAGAATGTATGTATGCTCACGGCAAGTCCTCAGAATACACGTGTCTTCTTGTGGCAGGGCAAGTCCATGCTGCTAAAGTGCTGCTGTCACTGAAATATCATGCCCCACACAGTCACATTATGCTGACACACCAACTAGTCCTGTTTCCTTGCTCTCACCTCTCACCTCTCGCCAAGCGAGACGGCAAAAAAATAACCTTCTTAACTAGCCTTTGGTATGTCTAGACCCTGGATTGAACCCAGGTCTCCCACCCTCGAGGCAGATGCTCTAACCCTCAGGCCACTAAAGCCGACTTCTGATCTAAGACAAAATGCTAAAGAACAGGTTGAGCTATTGTTTGTCGCTGACCCACTTTTCCGATGTTCATTGAGAAAAGGACATTTTTCAATGTAATGACGTCACCCTACCATGTGATATCACCCTCATCCTTACTACTGCCATTTAATCTAGAGCCGTTCACACGCTGGCCTTTGAGTAGCGTTAAACACCTTTCTCTGGGGTCTGGTTTATAGGCCTCAATTATACCACTGACCTTTGTCCGTATCCTCCAAAAACAATCTTGCAGTCTAAGATATCAGTAAACACAACCTAAAACTGAACAGTCATACACGGATGCCTGATGCAAAAACAAAGAACATGGCAAAAATGAAGTCAACTTCAACCAAGTTTTGCTTGACAGTCTGAAGCACATGTATCTCATAAATTACATGTAAATTACCACTTACCATGTACCTCGCCAAGGTTTCACCACAGGGTAAATTACCACTTACCATGTACCTCGCCAAGGTTTCACCACAGGGTAAATTACCACTTACCATGTACCTCGCCAAGGTTTCACCACAGGGTAAATTACCACTTACCATGTACCTCGCCAAGGTTTCAGCAGAGGATAAATTACCAGTTACCATGTACCTCGCCAAGGTTTCACCACAGGGTAAATTACCACTTACCATGTACCTCGCCAAGGTTTCACCACAGGGTAAATTACCACTTACCATGTACCTCGCCAAGGTTTCACTAGAGGATAAATTACCAGTTACCATGTAACTCGCCAAGGTTTCACCATAGGGTAAATTACCAGTTACCATGTACCTCGCCAAGGTTTCACCACAAGGTAAATTTCCATCACTGTCTCTCAACACAAAGAACTGCTTATGAACCAACACCCATCTGAGCAGATCATCTATGAATTCCTTTACTGATTCATCTTTCTTGACAAGATCTTTGTATCCTTCTCTCAGGTTAAATTTCACTGAGGCTGCATTGTCCGGAGGAATATAAAACTTGAGTTGACTTTTATCATCATAAAACTTTCGATGAATGTCCAAAGAAAAGAAGCCAATTTCTCGTGGCTGCCTGTAGTATGGAAAATGGCTGCTGGGTGACCGAATTTGCCTTAGAGAGAATCTTGGTTGGTAATTGGAGCTGTGTCCATCCAATTTCTGATTCGCATCTCTGTCCTTGGAATCTTTCAGCCTCACTTTAGTTCCAAAGTCCTCATAGGCCTGATCTGATTTCCTCTTCATTACTCCTTGTACTGTCACACAGAAACACTGTAACACTTCACTGTTTCATATAAAGTTTCAATCAGTTTTCCATACACAAGAGATCAAAGCATATAATGTACATGTATGCTTACATGACATTCTCCAGACCTCTCAGAGAATATATCCATGATAATTTATAATCCACTGTGCTGCAACAACAAGAAACAATAACAATCTGTACACAGGTAAGCCTACGTGAAAAAGTCATTAATGTCCTTCTTGTGCTTTTCAACTGCTGTTTGTTTTGTTTTTGTTTTTTCCTTTACTTATTTTTTATAATTATTTCATACAGCATTATTTGAGAATAATATCCAGTCTGATATTGCTTAAAATCAATCATACTGTAACCAATGTCCATGCAAGCATATTAATTACCTCAATACTTCATTTCAAATCCAATCTTGTCATGCGGAACACCTACGAGTGCGGGTTGAGATTTAAGTGTACAGTATGCCGCCAGTTTGACTTACATGAAATTAAAACAAACAGGGCCTACACTAAGTATTCCTTTCCATAAGTGTGCATTTGTGCGTCTTTGTCACAGAACATTGGAAGTACGCAACGTATAAAGAAGTACAGACTTGACAAGAAAGTCACATTTGGTGCAGGTGATATGGCATTCTACAACTTGTAGTACACTCAACTGTGAATGAAAAGACTCTCCAACTTAGGAGTTACAAAGTGTCTCTCTTTCCCGGAACTGCAATGATCAACCAATCAAACCTCATAATCGTCAAAAATGGCGGGGTACAGGTTGGGGTTTACCTGGTTACCAAGTGAAGAAAAAGACGTTCTTTAAAGTTTTCTTTCATAGAAGGGCGTTTCAGACCTGTTTCCATTTATATCGAAGGTAACACTACTTATCCTCCCCCCGATTCAATGAACTGCACTGTCCTGACTGCCAACTGGCCAAAATTTATTTGGTACAAATGTAACTTTCCGGTAATCCCCCCTGCTGAAGGATCTGACAAGAAATCGACGTGTATCTGAGATGCCGTGCGCACACAGTTAAGGGCATGATGTCATTTCTGTAAGGTCACGCATTCCTACATTTATGTACGTTACTATCTTCTCATAGAACTTACAAGCCAGGTTGTTTCCGGAGGAAAGTGGTTTTCCTCTTCCCATTGGGAAAGGAACACGTTCAGAACATACTGCACATCAGTGCTGAGTTGCAGTCAAGGCCATCCCGGTACGGTAATTTTAGTTAACGCAGTGGATGTCATGTATTTGTCGCAAAAATACACACATTAAAAAGTTGGGCTGCATCAGAAATGTTATTTATTCAGTCCCACGTTGTGTGTTTCATCAACACAGTTAAATGTCACTGAATAACATGTATAATGGAACAATAATATGAGTGATGTGCAATGTGTCCAGATGCAAAGGCATATGTATGCATGATTCCAGTACAGTGACTGATATCCACAAGTACATATCAAATAAAGAACCACCAAAGAAGTCCCTCTCATTTTGTTAAAAGTTAATTCAGTGATGTTATCTGTATTCACACATTGCAAGTCTCATGAAGTATATACCTGTAGTTTCTTTTCATCTGTTTTTCAGACATGAGTCGAAAAAGATCACATATACCTGATATCTACAAACAGAGGAAAAGAATATTCTTGGGCCCTGCAAAAGTTGATAGTGGTGCCACAAATGGGTTTCCCAAAGATGGGAAAGATTTGGAATGTTAGTAGTTATATTAGTATGCTAATATATCATTTCCTTTATACAGTGTATATATATATATATACATCTGTATTCAATAATGCCAAAAATATCCCAAATGCTGTCTTGAAGCTATGTTGCTTTTTGTCTTTGAACTGAACAATGTATTAAGCATGAATAGATTTCTGAAATGACAGAAATTTGTAGACCTGTATGAGCAGATCCAGTTAAAATGTTACAAGGATTGGACATGTTTAAACACATGCTTTGTCGAGCACTTGGCAGAGTGATGGTTTACTTCAGACTCGCCAGTTTTCTCCTCCCATACACCGGCTCCCCAGTTTTCTCCTCCCATACACAGACTCTCCAGTTTTCTCCTCCCATACACCTGACAGATATGAAAGTTTCTTAGGTACATATAGAGAATTTACCCATCAATCAAATTAGCTAATAAACGCATGGTAAGCCTAATGTCAAGCCGTTTTCTTTATACATTCAGTAACATGAAGATGACATTTCAATTATCACTCATTTTTCATTTTAAAAATACATGTATTTGGATTCATTGTGTCATGAATTAAGAATGTGTGTTAATATGTGAGCTTAAATGTACCCTGTATATAGTTTTTGCAATTAACTGTAAAAAATCCTTAATTTTTTTGTCCATTTACTTAATTATAGTTACAGTTAACAATGTGTGACATTTCTTTCATTTTCAGTGAAACTGTGGTGCTTCTTTTAATTTGAAATTGTTTCATTCTGTAGCTGAGGAAATACTGTCGGACACAAAGGCTGCTTTGTTTTTCCTGAGAGGTCTCTTCCCAGTGGAAAAGTTCCATCACACTTTACCGGCAATGATTCTGAAACACCAAGTATACAGCATTGTGAAGAACAGAACAGTAGCAGACAAACAGCTGGTAATTGTTCTGTGATCTGAAGATCTGCACCAATGTACATTGTAGCTCACACGACGCCTGTTCTGTGTGTTAGCAGCCTAAAACTGATAACAAATGAATGACATGATTGAATGTTCTGCAAGTTCACAAGCAGGACATTAAAATTCGCAATTTTCTACAGATCAGTTTTCTACAGATTGCGGAATATACTGCACAATAACTTTGCTATTTTTCGTAATTTAAAGTTTTCCAGTAAGTGTAATTTCAATGCAGTTTGTTTTCAATACTGTAAAGAGTCCAAGATTTGCAGCATGCAGAGAAAATCCAAAGGATATTGTTACCAGTGTGTTTTACAGATGCATCTATGGGCACCCTGTTCCTTGTGTCTCTACCATCAAAACAATTTCCTTTTCCTTATTTAATGATCAATATTTAATTACCTAGCACTTGTGTGTGAAATAGAAAGCAAAGCAAAAGCCGTTTATACAAGTATATCAACTAGAAACATTTTCCAGTTTGAAAAATATCCCCAAACTATAAGCCCTGGATTTGTCCTTTAATAAATGCGTGAGTAATTCATTGACAGAATGACCTAAGGACAGCAGGGGAGATCAAACTGTTCAAGCTCCCAGTGGGCACAGGGGAAGAGGAGTATTGTGTGTTGTTCACAGAGGATTACAAATCTCATGTACTCAGAACCTCCAGAAGCATGGCTGTCAGTAAAACTGTGATAGGTGAGTCATCTTGAAATACAGCTCCTATATGAACCCTTAATATTGTAGATTCCTATCTATTTACAACAATTCACACACTGGTTTCTTTTGGTATGTATAACATAGGAGAAGAAATCATGTTGGCATCAAGTCAGCTTTTGTGAAAAATATCTGCATTCATCTATGTCACCTACATGAATCACATGTTCAATTTCTTATGTTTGTTTATCTTTCAGACAAGTTTGTGAAAAAAGTGGTCTCCCAGCACCATGACGTAAGCATCAGCAAGGAGACCTTGATTCAAGAGTTCCACTTCAAAGATGAAGAGATTACGTAATACTCTCAATTTATCATTCATTTCGCACAAGATTCTTAATGAATTTATATGTTAAAAGACTTAAATCCCACCCAAAAGCTTACAAGAAAGAGGTGAAATATGTGAAATATATGATGTATATGTAGCACATTAGATTGGTTTTGTGCCAAATTCTCAACGACATATACTTCTTGTCTCAGAATCCTTTTCACCAAAAAGAAGTATGCTATAATGTATGATAAGTAGTGTTGCTCCCTGGGACTATCCATTATTCTTTCCGATGGTGGGTCTTGTTGTAAACACTATGCTGTGTAGTGCTCAGTACTCAGCAACTGTTTCCTGTGTTGTTTGGCTTTCGGTCCTGGTTCTCCTAATTCATCCTTGTGCACTCTGTTGTTCATCTTTTGGACTATTTTTTTTTCAAACATGTTCTCTCCATGATATATCTGTAGTACTGCCAAGGTGGTGTCAGGTTATTCACTCATACACTGAACTATTGCCTTTGGTTACTCGTATGTCCATATTTTAAGGCTGTCTGTGGTGTCTGTTGTGAATTTCTCTGCTGTGTGTTGTGTATTCATGTACATCCTGTGGCTCTACATTTCTGTTGTTAGTCAGTTTGGTTACCATCATCAATGAATCTGCGTCTGGTACCCTTTCATGCCTGTCACCTGATTAGCTGTAATTCATATGTACTGAACTCACTCCGGCTTGAACATCAGCAGTGAAAAATTGAGAAAGAATCACGGGACTCCATGAGGAGCATGCTTAACTACCTGTAATGATTTTTTGCATACCAGTAAAGTGTCAAATATTTCTCAGGAAAAAGAGATTTAACTTCATACATTTCTGGAAGTGTTAAGAGGGAATTTAAGTTTGCAGTGTGTGTCTTGTGAACTCTGTTGCCATCTTGTGTAAACAGAAATGGCAAGCAGTTCCCATCATCAATGAATCTTTCACTCAAGTTAACGTGTGTTGTAGGCAGCTGGTTAATGCTTGCTTACTGACATTCAGAGACATGGGCAACTGGTGGTTGTCCATTCCTAATGCTGGCATCTTCATGAAGAACTTCATCAGGGGGAGGAAATCTGTCCTGACAATGATACGCAAATCAAAGTACAGGGCGATTCTCAAACAAGTACGTATAGCTGCAGTGTTCATGCTAATTTGACATGACATTTATCCTTTGACCAAAGGGGGAAAGAGTTATTATCAGTCTCATGCCTTTATGCCTGTGAGAATGACTCTGCCTGTTGTATAGTTGGATCCTCTAAACTTACAAATGGGTGGAGGGTTAATGGCAGACTGGTTCAAGACTTGTCTTTCAGTCACAAGGATACTGAAGGCGTAAGTTCAATCCCAGTCTTGGAAAGGGAATTAGTAGTTTCTCGCTCTAATTGTTCATGAATCCTTGATGTTAATAAGTTGTCAACAGTGCCTGTATGAACGTTTGTGTAGTGCAGCTTTTGCTGAAGACCACTTGTGTGTCTGTTCACCAAACATGGGAAAGTTTGTCAGTAACTTGCCCTAGGTCTGTAGTCAGGGCACGCCAGTTTCCTCCACCCATACAACTAATGGACATCTTATAAGAGAAAAATTCTTGAGTGTGGTGTTAAATAACAAAGAAATAAACCGGCCGAATGTTTCGAGGATGGGGGATGAGTGAGAAAAAAGCTTACAGATGAAAAGCATTATTGTAGCTGAAGGAACATATGAAGCTCAGGGAAGTCAGTAATTTGATTGGCCATCATGTCTGTCAGTCATAACACTTTTACCTATATTCATTCTGAACAGTGCAGTCGCTCACCAGCTCGTGTTGGCTTCCTCTGCAGTCATATGTGGGAAGATCCGCCGGCAACCTGCAGATGGACATGAGTTTTCGCTGGGCTCTGCCCGGTCTCCTCCCTCCTTGACGCTGGCTGCCATCGGCATCATATAGGTGAAATATTCCTGACTATGGCATAAAATACCAATCAGATAAATAAATAAGTAATGAAAATAAATCTTTCTGGTATATTTGTAGGAGTTGGAACAAAGAAAATGGCCAAAGTTAGCTAAGTTAGGGTTGATGTTCCACATCCATGATATCATCGGAAGTGAACTTGTGGAATGGTAAGTGAGAAGACATGTGCACCGGTGTCTGAAATTGCACACATTAAAAACCACAAATGACCAAAAACCTCTCCCATGGCTAAGTTGATGATTTTTCCTGATTCTGAGAGTGATATTAATTTTAGAAAGGTGTTTTGAAGTTGTAAGTTTCAGCACCAAAAATAACATTTTACGACTTTCTTGGACGACTCAGTGCTCATAAAACTTAACATGTCTTAACGATTTTACAAGAACCAGACCGTGGCATAGTTATTGTAATACAGTCTTTTTTCTGATTTATTAGTGTTAGCTCTCTTCTGATTTTATAATAGTGTATTTCACATGTTTTTATTCCCTTCTTTACAGTGTACAGACCACATCAGGTGAACTACTGCGACTGAAGGACAATTGATACATAGTGTTCTCCCCTGCTTTGTCCCTCTGTATAATCCGCTAGATGGATTGTGATTTTCTCAGTGCCTGTCCTAGGTATAATGGTTCTAGTAAACAAGCCATCATGCCTCTGTCATTGTTCTCTCACATCATCGTATTAGGCCACGTTTGTATCTTTTGTTTTTTTTTGTTTGTTATGGCAGTAATATTGACAGTATAATGACCTCGATTGATACAATTTCATTTGTATAGGGTCTAAACTATACCATGTATACTGTTTTATGTCTTTTTCTAGTCACTGTAATTCTGAAGCTTTAAACTAAAACTTAAGGGGAATGACCACACAAAAGTGAAGATATGGTTAGTGCAAAGACCATTAAAAACTGTACCAGAAAATATTGTCAGTGATTTTTTTTCAGATTTTTTCCTGTCAGTTAAATGCAGTCAAATGTTTTGATTATGTGGTGAGTGTTATTTACCATATTGATAATGTGTTCCACCAATGGCATCATGCTAACTTTTCTCTGACCCTAAAGCAGAAATTTAATGTCATATTACCTTTTTAACACACAAGCAAACAATACAGGAGTACACTTCTCAAGAACTTTGGTGAACCATCAATATGGTCTGTAAAACCCACACTGTACAATCAAAACATCTGACTGTATAAGCTGGCAAAAAAAAAAAAAATTGTAAAATTCAGTGAAGGCATTTTCAGATACAATTTGTAATGATCTTTCCACTCACCATAACCTCATTTCTGAGTGGTCTTTCACATTAGAGAAAAGAATAATCCAAGCATACCATAATTTTGTATCATATTTATTGATTATACAGTGAAATAGATAAAAGTTGCCTTTGTGTAGACCAAGAGGTTGGAAAGGTTACACAGGGTAAGAGATTGAAAGAATAATGTTTAATACCAGTATATTATACATATACAAGGCATAAGTAACTCCGTTTCTCTCAGCATTTGGTAACTGAAGGTTGGAATGTTGGACACAGATATAGATACGTGTATCTCCACAAGTTTTCAGCTTTCACAAAAGATCGGTATGAAGACAGTTAAGTGTGTTGTTCTTGTCATGTGATAAAAGTTTTCTTATTTATTTTTGTTCTTTTATAACTTGTTAAATATTTTTTCAATTGTTTTAAGTTTGAGTTAAGCTTTCCGAAACATTTTTCAAAGAATATTAGAGTAGGGTTTGCATGCGGAGGGAAGGAGGCTAGATTTTACGTATAGTGGTAGCTTCCTGTCATGAGAATGAATGTTCTCAGTTGGCTTTCATGCAGGGATTCTTAAAAGGTTCTTCAATCCAAAGAACTCTTAGGCTGAGTAGCAATAAATAGATAGCAGGTAAAAACTCTTTTGTAGCCTACTTTTTGTGATTCAAGAATTTCTCTAGGGTAGAAGTGTATATAAACAAATTTCTGTTTGAGAGTACAAGACCGTGCTCACTATTGTAAATGGTCCTGCTGGTTCCTAGAATAAAGAAGCAGAAAATGTTGTTTGTTTTGATTTTTTATTTTAATAAACCTTACAGTTTACCACTTGTTAAATTAGTTCACTGAAGAGAAGTATTAATGGTTTTAATATTATAAAGGATGTGGTTTGTTTCAAATAATCATACTTTCCCTGGTTGCCATGGTAAGACTTTTTTAGAGCTTTTTTTTTTTCTCCTCATATGTTTCAGTACATTTAGCTAATCATCAAAATTTGCAAACATTTTTTTTTCTTTTTTTTTTTTCAACCAGTATTTCTAGATTATAAACTGAATACAATGACTATACAGTTGCCCTTTATTATTACAATAAAAAAATTTATAACTGAAAGCATAATATGTAATGGTAATGACACACCAATGTAATGTCACCACCATGTGATACATCAGATGTTATTGTGGTAACCTAACAACAATATTGATAGAAACAAACCTAGTACTGCTAAATATAGAATATACGTGAGAATATAGTGCTGTAGACACTCAAGTTCATGATTAGTTACGCTAAGTGCTTTCAGGCCATGTGCTCTACATTTATATATACTGCAAAGGTTTCTTTTTTGATTCCTGTGTCATTGTGATGGTTTTATTTACCATATGACAGCTTCTCTTGAAAATCTACAAAAAACATGTGTAAAAAGTGTGTTTTGTCTAGTGGTAGATGAATTGACTTGAAATACTTTATGCTAAATATGCAGAACTCTCGACATAATGTGGCAGAAATACTGCTGATGTGGCATAATTAACTGTAACTATAGGTTATGCAAATTATATATCATTTACCCACATTTGTTAATACAATCAGTTAGTCTTAATATATTAAAATCTGGGCCGTTTTGGCAAAGTCAGCAACTTGATTTTACACATTGTACATGTGACTACCATGACACTGTATATAACACATTTGTGTTTTAGTTTCAGCCAGCGGTAATGAATGAATGTTTTGTATCGTCTGTGGTGCGATTGATCCATTGTGGGGCAGAGGGAACATTAATTTACACGGCAAGCTTACATGTGGCTTGTAATTTCTGATAACTTGGAGGCAGGAACTAAAGTGATGTGAATGTACTTAATACAGTTTTCATATTAACTATTTTGCACTTCAAGTCAACTGTTTACTGCATTGATTATATTAAATTATGAGATAACTTGTTCTCTGGGAGTATTTGGAAAATGTGTTTTTGTATTTGGAGTAAGGAATATCATGTAGGGATTCTTTTCAAAGTAGTTGACACTTTCTATTTGTGGATATGAAGTTAAAGGACAGAATGTGATTCTCATGTGTGAATTACGTTCATTTTTTTGGAAGGGATGTAGTGTAGAAATATTGTGATCTGTGTGACAAAGTCTGTACACTTCTCTGGTGCGGAGAAGATGTGATATATGTGGAGAAGCTGTATGTGGAAGAGATCTGACCTGTGTGCAGTGCTTATGTGTGGAAGAGATCTGACCTATGTGCAGTGCTTATGTGTGGAAGAGATCTGACCTATGTGCAGTGTTTATGTGTGGAAGAGATCTGACCTATGTGCAGTGTTTATGTGTGGAAGAGATCTGACCTATGTGCAGTGTTTATGTGTGGAAGAGATCTGACCTATGTGCAGTGTTTATGTGTGGAAGAGATCTGACCTATGTGCAGTGTTTATGTGTGGAAGAGATCTGACCTATGTGCAGTGTTTATGTGTGGAAGAGATCTGACCTATGTGCAGTGCTTGTATGTGGAGGGGATGTGGTTTATGTTTGGTACTTGTAGTTGGAGAGGATGTTATTTATGTTTAGTACTAGTATGTGGAGGGGATTCATGTTTGGTACTTGCATATGGAGGGGATGTGGTTTATGTTTGGTACTTGTATATGGAGGGGATGTGATTTATATTTGATACTAGTGTGTATAGGGGATAAGGTTTGTGTGAAGGACTTCTGTTTGGAGGGGATGCGATCTGTGTGCAGTACTTGGATGTGGAGGGAATGTGATTTATGTGCTGTACTTTATATGTAGAATGTCATTTTTATTCAAACGTGAAAAGGTTTGAATTGTGTGGTTTAAGTGGGAGAAGGCTGTGATTTCAGTTGCAGAAATCAGAAGTTTGCGATGTAAAAGTCTCATTGTCTGTGATGTGTTAGAGAAGAATGAAAGAAAGCTAAGTGCTTTGTGTGAATGGGGGTTACTATGCATCTTGTTGAAGTGATGTTAGGCTGTGCTTCATGTGGATGTGGGCCAAGTCTTGCTTCATGTGGATGTGGGTTAAGTTTGTGCTTCATTGCGGACATGGGATAAATTTAGTGTATGTAAGCACTGCCCAGTACAGTGTGTGAAGCCAGTGATGATTCACATGAAACAGCTTGTGGAATATGTGTGACATGTATAGCTGATTCATGTTGAAATTATTTTCTTAATTAAAGGAAAATCAACTGATGATTATTTAACGTGCTATTTAAGTTCCATTCTTGGAGGGCTGTCTTGTAAGCACAGCCCATTGAAATTGCTTGTGTGTCTGTTTACTGTTCACCTTTGAATGATATGATTTATTGATTGATTGATGACCACTATTGCAAGAGTGTAAATGTCAGCAATGTAGTATGTCGCTTAGCTTGCATGATGTACATGTATAGTGTGTGATACATTTATAACTATATACATGATGAGTGCACCAGAGGCCGGTTGTTCAAAAGTGGATTGAATGTTATGTCAGGCTTAAACCTTATTGCCAGTCTTATCCTAATACAAAACTAGTAGTCCAGCCTAATGTTAATACCTGGCTTAACTGGTAAATTATATTTTGAACTTGGCCCAGTACATTTTTCTTTTTTCAAAGGATCTGCAAGGTACATACACTTTTGTACTTGTGTCCATATCAAGATGATTGTGCACGGATTTCTTCGGCTTATTCAGGCCACATCTCTTGCAGGATTATGCTTTAGGTTGGTTCGTTTTTCACATTTGTGAAAATTCATTTTCCAGCATTCCATGATTTATTTTCTTGGTTTCCCTGGCAACAGATTTGACTGTAAAATTCTAAACATCTTAAGACCAGTGAAAACAGTGGCTCAATTTTAAGACTTGAACTCACAACAGGGTGTCTATGTCACCCATCTACCACATCTACTTTCCATGCCCTGGTAGCTCAATTGATAGAGAGGTCTAGAGGTTGTGAGGTGAAGTCTCAGTTAAACCAGTGTTTTCCCTGCTTTTGAAGTAGTTGTTTCAGTATCTTAACTGATATTGGTGTTCTTTCTGCTATCTTCCTATGATGTTTCCACTGATTCACATACATGTGAACAAAGTACAATGCACATGTATGTCAATGATACAATTATGCAGTTCAAAGGCATTTAGAATTTCTACATACAATCATATACCCGGGATCCAAATCTAGTACCCAGAGTGGTAATTACTCCCACACAATGTTCCCTAAGTAAATTGGAGAGCCAAAAGGTTTTTGACTGGCTTTTAAGGTGAGGATCAGTTGGGGCAATTGGTTTGAGCAATTAGTTTTACATGTAATGCAAGATTCAAGAGTTTACAAATACGGATGTATTTTATGTTGTAATTGGATCAGAGTTAGTTTGGTTTTAGTCTCTCAGTGGGTGCCAGTGAGTTTTATGTCTGGCTTTGTTCTACTTGGTGCACATTCATTTTAAGTGTGCTTTAGTAATTGTTTTGAAGCCATTGTAAAAAGTGTAAGCAAATGCTGTGTTCTTAATTGTTTATTATGTTTAAATAATTGTATTGTATCTCATTTCAGATATGTATTTATAAACACAAAGAAATATATAAATAAAATTTTTTTCTCGATTTGATTTTAGTCCCACTTACTGGTAAACCAAGTAACAGAAAACTGCACGGTTAACTCAAGAACATGTTGTTTTTTTTGGGGGGGTTTGTGTTTTTTTTTTCTTTCCTCGAGATATGTCTGACTACTCGACCAAGAATATTGTTGCTAAGCATGTATGCTGCTCAACTCCTAACCATGAGGTGCATGTAACTTCAGTCCTGTTAACCTGTAGGTGGTCGTGGGGTTTCCTCCCACCATAATACTGGCCACAGTCATATAAGTGAAATATTCTTGAATACAGTGTGAAACACTAATCAAATTGCTGTCATATGTTTGTTAACAACCACTTGTCTTCCACCAAATAACGTGTGCATGTTTGGGTTTTTCGTCATACTCAACAATTTTTCAGTTAGAGGGCGAAAAGGGGTCCTTAGAATGTGTATATACTGTGTGTTCTTTTAGCAGTCCCTACCTGGGATTGATCCCAGATCTTCCAACTCCAAGGTGTCTACCGAATAAGGCATGCCAGTTTACGCCATGTGGAAAAGTTTTTCGGTAACTTGTCAAAGGTCAGTGGTTCACCCAGGTCAGTTCAGTTTCCTCCATGCTAAACAGTGACCCTCCATGACAGTGATGCCCATCATGTAAGAGAACAAGTCTTATGAATGGTTTTAGAGAGGCCATGAAACAGAATGATTCAGTTGAAGCCATTTAAACTGAATTTTCTGTATTTTTCATCTTAATAGCTGATGTCCCACTTTCTGTAAATGCCACCCATCATTTACAATTTTTTTATAAATAATTTTTAATCCAAAATAGGGAAGTTAGCATCACTTCAGTCCCAATATTTACTTATTTGAATTGGTGTTCAATGCCACGCTCAAGACTATTTCATTCACATATGGACATAAATGTAGAAGGCTGCTCAACGTAGACACTTTTCAATCCTTTCTCTGGGAAACAGATTTATAATGTTAAAGCGATATGCAGTTGACCTATTTGCAATATTAATGATTATGACTGACCAATACATTAAGTGACAGTTCCATGAACGGTTCACCAAAACGTTGAATATACGAGTCAGGATGGCACTATATTATCATCATGCATATCACAGAAAGATGACAAATATTGTCTTCAGATACTTACATCTACAAATGCTTCATTAATGCAAAAATAATTAAAAAAAAAAAACAATTAAATGGGAATACCAAAAACCAGAAATGATTTCCTCACAACTTTAATTCACTGATATAAATCCATGATGAAATGTGAAAGTAATATGAATACTGAATAATACACAGAAACTGGATCCTGCGGCTCAAAATTCTACACCCTACACCTTGCCAATTTACCAATTTGGGTTGGAAAGTGTTCTGAATCTAAAAAAAATGGTACTCAGCCAATGAGAATACAAGTAATCAATGACCATTCCAATGCCACAAACTAAGCCTTTTCACTGTGTACAAATACAGGAGAGTGGTATGTTATTACATTAAATATAACATTAACAAGCTTCGAAACAACATTTACAAGCTTTGTCTAAAAGTACATCTGTTTTGACCTATATACTCAAAAGATTCTAACCATATATATGACTAGTTTAAATTATTACAAAAAGATTCTTGCTTTAATCAGAAGATCCTTTAAATCCTTTCACAGCAGGGGAGACAATTCAACAGATCCTGTTTGGACTGAAAATTTGAAATACTATTTTACAGCTTACTTTGGATCCTAAAAACTAAAATTTTGCCCATCTCATCAATGTTATTCTGTGACCAAGTGTAAAAATTTTAACTTGTAACGCCAAAAACTAAGAAGTGTGACAACAATTTCAATTTTTACTTCATCAGAAATATATAAATTGATCCAGAGGCTAAGTACTACATTAGTCTCTGTGCATAGATGACTTTTGTGTTTGGTGGTGCCCCGTCCTTTCATCATGGCCAGGAGTCAGTGATGATGAAGATGATGATTGTGAATGGCACGTAAATGTGGTTGATTACTGACCAACTTGGGGTCAAAGTCTTCCCAAAGTTTACTGAACTCCTTCTTAAACTCTTCCAGTATGTCAGGATGGTTTAGAATCACCAGGTTTTCCTGATTGCCCATGATTGCCTGCCTCGTCCAGTTGAAAGAGCCATTGATTAAAAGGCTGTTGTCTATTATCACAAACTTGTGGTGCATAAAATAAGAGGAGTTGTCCGTCCTCAGGGCTATACCTAGAAATGCAGGCGTACATATAAATTCACCAACACACTGATGAAAATTTCCCTTTAATGATGAATGCCAGTTGTACAAGAAAAATCAGTCACATACATTTTTTTTCACATTTAAGGCATTAAACGAAAAGGTTGTGGAAGTTGAAAACTGGCCTTTCATGAAGACAAAGGTTTCAAGAATTCGAAATACCAGTAGCCAAAAAGTAATGTTCTTATTTTTTTCCAGTTATCATGGTGACTGTATGTAGTATGGGTGAGATAACACAGTGATTTTTCCTGCTCATTGAAAAAAAAAAAGCATCATTACTTTGAACACATCACGCTTGAATTGGGTGAGTGAGTGAGTGAATGTTTAGGGTTTAACGTCGTACTTAACAATGTTTCAGTCATAGGACAACAAGTTCTTCTTGTGTGTGCATATAGTGCACCTTTTTGTGGCAGGGTGAGTGCATGCCGCAAAAGTGTTGCCGCTACTAGAACATCATGCCAAAGACACCACACATGACACCCCTCCCACTAACATTATACGGACACCTGACACCAGTCCTTTTTCCTTGCTCTAAACTCTCACTGCCCCGCCAAGCTAGGCATCCACGAGACTGCTGGGCAAGATCTTACATTACATTAATCTACCCTATTTTATCATGCTTATAGTTGGGACCATAACTTAACTAAATATCATTCAGAGGTATTAAACTTGCTTTGTGGAACTGACCCCAGAACCCGAGTTACTTTGTTGTTTTTTTTTTTTCTGTCATAATCCTGATATTGAGAACTTTGCAAGTTTATATGAAGATAATGAAACCTATTTTGGTCTAGTTTAGCTTTAAATAGTTACCACACCACAATTTTCATAACTTTCAAAAGCAACATTTGCTTTTGCACTGACAGTGTCTAAGATCATATCACTAATTTCATTATACCTTGCGCCCGAAGTTTCCAAATCTGAGATCCACGAACATCCACTTGTTCATCATCCGCTATCACACGTACGGCCACGCCAGCCTTCGCTTTTGCCACCAGAATATCTGCCAAATCTTCACATGATATCGTGAAAACACATACGTCCAGTGAGAACTTCGCACTGTTTAGATACTGGAAAAACTCACTTAGGGAGGTTTTCTCGTGTGAGAACCTGCAGTTCTGGTTCCGACATCCATTTTCCGTTAAAAAGTGGTTTTTGCAAGCGACAGATTTATCGGGAAAGAACAAGACCTTGTTGATGACGTGTCCCTTGTCAGGAAGGGGTTTCGGTTTTCGTTTCTTAGAGAAATACAAGAACAGCTGATAATATATTTCAGAGGCTACCCCAGCGATCAAAACTACGCCAATTGTCTTCAGTACGCCGGAGTTACTCAGTGGCATTTTCCTGATACTGAGCCAATCCATATTGTAAACAACTGCATGATCAACATCATAACTTTAACTGTCAGTTTGAACACAAATTTGAAGATCCACGTGCGGAGACGGAAACAGAAGCAGATTGTTTCTCCACGCATCGACGATTTTCTGTCATCGGCTGGAAGTCAGCCTTTTATAAAGTCAAGTACAAAAATATGTCAGGCATGGAGAGTGTACAGCCACACAAACACTTCCGGTTGTGTGATGGCAGATCAAGATTCCGTAAGCAACTTTATAACACAGTTTAATTACTGTTTCGATACGTTCAAGTTATTTACTGTTAATTACAAATAAAATTTTCAACCGCAGATAATCATGGATGGAACAGAAGATGTTGTCTTGAATTTCGGTGAAGAAGAGGAGCAGGACAAACGAAAAAAACTTAAGTGAGTGTCAGTGTCACTCACTGTAGTGTACACTTAGGTACATGTTATGATTATGGACTACGTTATTCAAAACCGCGGACATTCGGCCACTAACGGTTTACTCGCACCAACATGCTTTGCTCGCGTAGACACGGCGGTGAAAACATTGTCAAAATAACATAGCAGTTCACAGGGGACTCTGCTTTAAGGCCTCATAAGTCCAAAACTAGCTTTCCTTAACGTTCATAATTTATATACGCTATGCAGATTGTTCTGTAGTAAAACATGCTGTAATTTCTAGTTATCATTAGCCATAGTTCTCAGAATATTGTCCAGTGTTGTTCATTTTCCTATCCCTTCCCATGTTACATGTACCTTTCGCCTCGTCCTCTGCTAGCTGCTGCCTCAAGAGGGTGAATAGCCGTAACTGCTCGAAAGATTACTGAACTAACGTACATACCATCGTCGAAAATGTTACCCAGTTGAAAGTTAGAAGTTCGTCCCCGCACCGTTCAATTCAGTCCTGGCGTCCCTACAGCTACACTCCATATGAAGCAAAAACACTACATAAGCCTGCTCCCAAATCACATTTTTCCCACATGGCTGCTGTGACTCGCTTTAAGCGAAATGTCTCCCACTTGCTCACCTGAACAGGTAACTGGCCACTATGTCGTCAATTGCACAAATCAACTTCTGTTACCAACGGTAAATCAACAAGGTACGTGTCTTCTGTCACACAGAACTTCAGTCGCGAATGTGACAACATGGTGGCCAGTGGCCTGTTCAGGTGAGCGAGTGGGAGATACTTCATTCAAAGCAAGTCACAGCAGCGATGTGGGAAAAATATGATTAGTTAACGGGCTAGACTAGGGTTTCTACTTCACGTGGCGTGCAGCTGTAGGGACACCCATGCTCACTTAAATGGTGTGGGGACGAACTTCTAGCTTTGAATCGTGTAGCATTCGCGACGATGGTACATACTTCAGTTTAGTATGCCTTTTAGCAGTTCCAGCTTGCGGGTGAAGTGGCTGGATGCCCAAATTCAGTAGCTGTTTGATTTTCTAAACATTTTCGAAATTTATCACCCCAATTTGATGATTTCAATTTAAATCACCTACCAGTACTTTGTCTTTGGTAAAAGTTTCAGAATATTTTGAAGGTTGAGAAGGAAAATAATCAATGTTAAAGTCCCAAGCAAACTAGCAAAATTTAAAGTTACGTTAAAGTGAAGTTTAAAATATTTTTCCTATTAAAGCATGGAAAATTCCACAATTGTATTGCAGGACTGGTACATTGGATATCCCAATTATATCTTAATTTTAAGTTCATTTTCCAGTCCAGTTGATTTTTAATTGTTTGATTGTATTTCAGACATCCAGTAGCTGTGTTTTTCCACCTGCTGTTCAGAGTGCTGGCAGTTATTGCTTACTTACTTTGTGGTTGGTTCAGTGACAGTTTCATTACAAACTTTGTTGTCATTGTTTTACTACTTTCATTGGACTTTTGGACCGTGAAGAACATCACAGGTAAGTGTCAATTACATGGATTTTACCATTGTGTACTGTAAGATATCTTGCCATGTTGACACTATTGTCGGTGTCCCATTGATATACATGGTGCCCTGATATAAGTATCAGATCTCTCAAATTTCATTGCCAAATGCCAAATTGTTTTCTCAGGATTGAGTGAAACAGTATTTTCATGCACACTTAAACACTGCAATTAGCATTTCTTCCTGAATGTTGTGATTGTTGCCGCCTGCTATTGTTACAAAATCGAAAGTGATAGCAAGTTGTACTTCGGAAATGAGTCTTACTCAGTTGTTTGTTATTTATTTTTTCCAGGACGTCTAATGGTTGGTTTAAGATGGTGGAATCATGTTGATGAAGATGGCAAAAGTCAGTGGGTATACGAGTCAAGAAAGGTATAAAAAATTATTGTTTACATGGCTTAGCACCACTGTCATTTATGTGTATATCTCGCTGTGCATATCCTGTCAGTTATGAATTATCCATGAATTGTCACTAAAGTACATGTAAAACTGCTTGTGTGTCAAAATATTTAGTACCTCTATCGTGAAGTTGATGATGGAAAATAATCAGAAACATGGCATTGACAAAGTTATGCCCTCTTGTTAATCGTGGCGAACAATCTTGTGCCATATCTACTTGATTCTGCCTCTAAATGTGTTGTATTTTTCCTTCTTTCAGGGATCAGCTAGAAACAAAGTCACAATGGTAGAATCACAGATATTTTGGGTATCTTTGGTTGGATCAGAAGTGTTATGGGTTGTCTTTTTCTTTGCTACGATATTCACTTTCAAGTTCAAGTGGTTCGTAAGTACCTCATTGACAGATGTTTTTTTAATAGCACAGAATTAAATATTACATTTTGAGCACTTTTTTAGGAGTGACTTTTTGTTTGGAATATATACGTTAGAAAAGTGTTAAACATATGGTTTTCAAAACAGATATGTGTAAGAAAGAGAACTGTAACAAAAATACCAGTCAGTTATAAAAAATATAACAGTGAAGCCTGATTTCAACAAAGACCAACATACAACATGTGTTACATTCAGTAGCATTGTATCCTGTTTCAGATGGTAGTCCTAGTTGGCTTACTTATGAATGGAGCGAATTTGTACGGCTATGTGAAGTGTAAACTGGGGGCCAACAAGAAGCTGTCCTCCGTGGCCTCCAATTTTCTAGGTCAACAGGTGCTTAGAGGGGTAAGCAGAATAGGCAGATTAGGGTAAAACCCATAGTCTCTCTGCTTGTTAGATTTCTCAGAATTCTCTGCAAGCAGACGTTACAGTTGTCCCATATTTTGGCAGATGCTTGTGTGCGAACGGAAATGGCCATGACAGGCTGATCATGTGATCACGTTTTCCGTCTGTCTGTCTGTTTGTCTGTTTATACAGAATATTATACAGAATATGTTAACATTTTCAAAGTGCTAATCCTCCTACAGTTTTTGTTTGATTTCAACGACAATTAACTCAGGTGTGGACTACATCAAGATACGTAATTCTTAGCTTCAATTTTCCATTTCGAAAATCGGATGTACATCTGTGTCTGTTTATCCAGTTTGTGTGAACATACATGTATCTTTCAGAACGCTACTGCTCCTACAGTTTTTGTCCGATTTCAATGAAACTTTGTTGGAGTGTAGACTACATCAAGATACAGAATTGGTGGTATCGATTTTCCATTACGAAGATCAGATGTCTGTTGGTGTGTCTGTTTATCTAGTTTGTGTTAACATACATGTATTTTTCAAAACGCTGCTCCACCTGCAGTTTTGGACTGATTTTAGTGAAACAGGTGTAGACTACATCAAGATACATAATTTATAGTATCGATTTTCCTTTTCAGTGATTGCTTGTCCATCTGTGTGTCTGTTTATCCAGTATATGTTAACATACATGTATCTTTCAAAACGCTACTCCTCCTACAGTTTTGACAGATTTCGACAAAACTTGGTGTAAGTGTAGACTACATCATGATACATAAATTGTAGTGCCAGTTTTCCATTTCTAATGATCGGTTATCTGTCTGTCTGTTCATCCAGCATATGTTAACATTTCTTTCAAGATGCTTGTTACTGTTTCAGATTCTGTCCAGTTTTGACAAAACTTGGTACAAGTGAATCAAGATAAATATTTTGTAGTATTGATTGTCAATTTTGAATGTCCATTGTCCATTATACGTACATAATTTTGTTATCGACTCTGAGATAATTTTGTCCCAACCAGGAGAGCTGCTGCCTCATCAGAATCTCTGGTTATGAAGAGCTTGGTATGCTGAAAGTGGCTCCGTTTCAAAAGTGGTCTATTTTGTCACGTGACAGGAATATGTTCAACGATACACACTTCTAAAGGGAATACATTGAATTTTATGCAGACAGAAAAGTGACAGAACACACATTGAGATCTCTTTGAGTTGCCCATGTTGTTGGGTAAAGTTCAGTTATTTACTTGTACTAAATACTTGATGCTGTGAAGTTCTATTGGTTGCACATAGTTAGAACTCATTTTATAGTAGTGTTTATATTTGTTCTTTTTTTGTTTGCAGATGATGTCTGCTGCCAGTACAACAGCTGCTAATGAAAGCAAGTAGCCTAAACACTGTACTCAAAGGATGGCAGAGCTCAGAGCACCCAACCCAATTGACTTTGCTCAAAACCGAAATATATGATGTATAAAGGAAGACAACTCTTGGCTCTTCATTGGAATGCATACAAAACCAAGATCTGATGATGTTATTGAGTGTCAAGTACAACAGGAAACTGTTGGCTGTCAGATAGCTTTTTATAATACGTGGTATTTTGGAATCCTTTCCACAACTATGGCACAATTAACCGACAATGGAAGTTGATTTATTGTTTCAAGAATTTGAGGTGTCTCATTGGAAGTCACCTGAAAGAGGAAACAATACAATGGCATGTCAAAGAGAACTATGTGAACGACCTAAAATCAACAGTTTTTAAGGTACAGTGACAATTTAGAATCAAATGGTTGAGATGGCCTACTTAAGGGCATTGCAAAAACTATTTAATTAGTGTCAAAACTATAATTTTATTCATGTCAAACAAATAATACAAAGATGTTGAAGACTTACAATATGCCCACTGGATTTTTGCGAGGAATGTCCTAGTCATGCAAGTACTGTCTATAGTGAGGGCATTAATTTGCATTTTCTAAGTTCATGGAAATTTTTGTGATGTAGAATATGGTATATGACCTGCGAGGATGTGATGGATATATGGAAGAGAAACGTATTTTGATAGCCTTTCCCCGGAGGGAATGGAATGTCATGTGTTCACGGATGTACGTCTTTATTTTTGTACATGGCAGGAGTAAACCTGATGTTTGCATGTTCTGGTTTGGAACTTGTTTATGAGGTAACTGAATAAGACCTGCACTGTTAATTCAGCTCCAATCAGTAAGACAGTAAAAAAATATTTTTTTCCAACCTGTAATATGTAATTCCACTGAGTAACAGCTCATAAGCTGGTAAATCCACTTCAAGATTCAGAATTGAATCATGTGAATTTATTTTATATGTGTTGCAGTTTGCAACCCAATATACATGTACAATTCCCTATTGCTTTGTTTAAAGATGCCGCAAGCCATGTGTTGAATTACAAATCTAAGGGTTTTTCACATTTGTCTAATTTGAAAATTTAGTCCATGGCCTCAAAATCAAAATTCTTGTATCTTTGCCTAGAAGCAACTCATTACTTGTTTACAATTTTAACTCTTTATGATGCAAATTTTGAGTGAAAAAAAAAATGTTTTTGAAATTGTTGCAAATTACTGTAATACCAGTATTGCCACTAAGACTGGTAAAGTAATGATTCAACTTCAATGAAAGATACAAGACAAATACATGCCAGTATGGGGCACCCTTTATTCAGAGTTTGAAAAGGCTTAGTTGGTTAGTGCACTAGTGCAGCATAATAACCCAGGAGCCTCACACCAATACAGTCGCTGTGATTTCAAGTCCAGCTCATGTTGGCTTCCTCTCCAGCCGCACTTGGGAAGGTCTGCCAGCAACATGCAGATGGCCGTGGCTCTGCCAGATTTCCTCCTGCCATAATGCTGGCCACCTTCATATAATTGAAATATTCTCGAGTATGGCATAAAACACCAATCAAATAACAAATATTAATATAAGTGTGAAAGTTCTACGTATTTTCAGTGTACAGGAGTTACTTGTTCATGTGCTAAATAAATATTAAAGTTGTCTTCATGGCCTTGAACTGCTTGGTTACGTTGGCTGATGTGAACTTGAAGGGATACAGATGCCAGTCATTTTCTGTGTGACTTCAGTGATGCTTGAGCTAATGGTACAGACGTATATCGGCATCAGTATGACATCATACTGGAGTTAAAATTATTTATTTTCTATTGTGCCCATGGATGATTTATCGCCATGAAGAGTTATGTTAGTTCTAATAGGCTGCCCTACATGTGGCTAGTTATTCTGGTATGGAAAGCAAAGGTGCTGATAATACTGATATCTATATTATACTGGGTTAAAAAATCCAGGTATCGTAAGATGCCATTGTGGCACTGAGTGGGATGTGGTGTACGTTTTCTTTTTAAGTTTTTAATGTGACGTCAAGAAGAGGAGATGGGAAAAGAACGTTTGACGTGCATAAAATGGCGTCGGGTTCTTCTGCTGAGCGCTTGTCAGGTTCTCAGTACAATGTTCATGGATATGTTACATATAATAGATTGGCTCCTACTGCTTATGGTGAAAGAAATTCTTTGAATCTTTAAGTTTTGTGTATATATTATTATAAAGTATTTATTATACATGTGGGATAATATTGTTACACAAGTCTTTGCTTTATTATGAAAAACACGCATGGCTGTTTTCTAAATTCATGTCTTGTGTTTTGTGTTCTTTATCTTGTCGTGTGTTCCTCTGAAAATAGAGAAGCAAATGTGACAGTCCCCTGGGGAAACTAGCTAATAGGGTTCTCCAGCGTCCTACAAATATAAGCAAGAATTGTAACTCATAAACACCAATGCCCTCTGTGAAAAACCATACAAGTCATATGAACACAAAAAAAAATTGTAAAAAAAAAAAAAGTTGCCATGAAAAATTATAGTGGAGATTGTTACTCCAATAGGTAGAGAGATTTTGCTGTTCTATGAGTTGTATGATTTCATTAGGGCCAAGGGACACTATTAACTGAGGGTTGGATTGGAATACCTTAAATGACCTAAAATTTAGTCCATTACAAAGATGCTGCTTTTTCTAGATTGAGAGAGTTATGTTAGTTGCAGAAAGGTGCTTTCTTAGTTTTTGGAAGGTAGTGTGATATCCTTCTTGAATAACCTGCCGGATAGCGCAGTTGGTAGGGCGTCCGCTTTCAGACGGGGTGATCTGGGTTCAAACCTGGGTCGAGTCATACCAAAGACTTTAAAAAATTGTACATCCTGCTTCCTCGCTAGGCGCTCAGCAATAAGAGGATAGAGGGTGGACTGGTCGGCCAATGTGACTGGGTGAGGGGGCTTGTTGGGTGTCTTCGGCAAGTCACCTCAGTGAGGCAGCACCAGATAAAAGATACGATGGAAATCTGTCCTGCACCAAGGAGACACCGCCTTCGTATAAGTGAAATATTCTTGAGTAGGGCGTTAAACAATAAGCATTCATTCATTCCTTCTTGAAAAATGTAAGTTTCAGCACCAAAAATAATATCTTATAGTATTTGTTTGCCTTTAAATATGCATTTTCTTGGACGAAATTTTACGTCTTTTACAGTAAGTGATTAGAGTGTCATAGTATAGTGGTCTGAATGATTTACTTTATTTGTGTTTCAACTGTATCATTTTTGGGTGGAGAAAACAGGAGTGGGCATAGGCTTACCCTGGCCAAGTACCAGACAAACCTCCTTACTCCATATGTATGTATGTATGCTTAGGTTTTAGGGCGTACTGAACAAGTTTTCAGTCATATGACAATGACGAGTCTTTAGTATTACATATACTGTGTCTCCTTGTGGCAGAGTCCATGCCACCAAAGTGCTGCAGACACTTTGAGATTATGCAGAAGACACACCAGACACAACACCCCACCCAGTCACATTATACTGACCAATTATGTTTCCATGCTCTAACCTCTCATTACTGAGTGCCAACAAAAGCAGCACTAAGTACCACTTTTGAAGTATTTACTATGAGCCAACCCTGGATTGATCCCAGACCTCCAGCTCCTTAGTTACAAGCTCCAGCCAAACAGGAGTTACACTTACAATGATTCATCTACAGTGCTGCCTCACTATACTCTCTCGCTGTACCTGTACTGCACGTTCGTTTCAGTGTTCAAAACAGGCATCAGTCAAACTAAAATGAAGTGACAGCCTTGATTGAACTGTTACAAACCAGAAGCTTTGTGTGAGAACAGTTCCAACTGCACCATGTCACCAGCAGGCACAGATGGAACATGTTCCAACAGCACCATCTCACAAACAGGCACAGAAGGAAAATGTTCCGACTTCACCATCTTACCAGCAGGACCAGATGGAACATGTTCTGGGAAGGTTACTGCAACACTTTCTGTCCAGCTATCAAGAACATTTTGAACTGTGACACAAACAGACCTCCACGACACCATACAGGACATTTAATGCCATGGCCACGCTAACGGTACCCAATTCACCCTTTTATGAGGAAACAATAAGTTTATAAATCAGATATTTATCATGTTCATTTCACAATGCAAATTTATGTGAATTTATTCATTCTACTGAAACAGAGATTTATCCAATGCATCTACACCAGAAATACATATGTGTACCTACACCCCCTCTGGCATCCTCTCCACACATACACTTCAAAAATGATTGACAGGTCTAATTCAGATGCTTTCACATCTATTGCTGTATGCAGTCGCTGTGAGATCACGCCTAACTCATGCTGACTTCTTCTCCAGCCACGCGTGGAAATGCCTGCTAGCCACCCGCAGATGGTTGTGGGTTTCCACCAGGCTATGCCCAGTTTCCTCCCAACATAATGATGGCTGCCATCGTATACATGAAATATTCTTGAGTATACTGTAAAACACCAATCAAATAAATTAGAACTGCCCACAGTTTTACGGCTTCCAAGCCATCTTTATACACAGTTTTCAGCTTTTAACATCAGTACAAAGCCATTTCAGAACACTGTGAAGTCTGTACCAGTAGCTGTAAAGCACAGTGATCAGGGTATTTTGAGATACATATCCAAATCAATGCATTTTACCTGCAGTATACAACATGTATATGTAAATTTTCCAAATATAGCAAAGTGGGCTACTGACAGCTTTTGTAGGCCCACGTGTTATATTTATTAACACGCCACAAACAGTTTAAATACACATACAGTACATCTATACGCACAGCCCTTTGCACTCTCATGCAAGTTTTCAGCTTTAGCACTGCATAATTTTTGTCTCACGTGACCATCAAACATGGGCCAACTTGCGCATTTTCAAATATTTGGATAAAAATTTATATCACAGAGAAGAAAACAGACTTTTGATCAGAAAGTCAAATTTCTTCTGGTAGCATACTTACAGTTATTGAACACTCTTCTTAGACATCAATGTGCATGTAGCTGTATCATAAATATGTACTTGTGAATTTGCCAAATCCAGTTAATCGGCCTTGTGGTAATGGCTGTAGCAGTGCAAGTGTTAGGCCTATCAACTTAGCTCAAGTTTTGACACACAGAGAGCACATACACAGATGTTTGCTCTCATCAATTTACAGTTTAACAGCTAACACAACTTCCTGTCACGTGACTTCCAAATATGTGCCATTTTGTTTTAGAACTTTGACTGTAACCTGATTAAAAACTGTACATCTCAGAAAAGAAATAAGACCGGATTCGTGAACATCAAACTACGAAGGCCTGCAAGTGTTGTTTTCATCAACACAACTGAAATGTTTCACCCACACATTTGGTTCAATACTTTTTATGTATTGTTATTCAGAGTTCATTGTTTTTCAGAGTGTAGAGTAATCAACAGAAATTACTATAGGATATGCAATCAGGTTTGCTTCTTTCATGTTTACAGTTTAGCGAAGATGATTTCATTTTGGCATTCTGAAGATGGCCATGAGAGCTTATTTGGAGAAGACCCAAGATCAGTTGTATCAAGGGTCTGAGAACATATATGAGAGATGTTACTTGTGGAATTTGAGAAAAATCCATTCAGTGGATTTGAAGAAGTTTACTAAAGATTTTCATCGATATTCAAAATGGCCACCATGTCACATCACCAAATGAGCCAACCTTATGATATGCAATACATCAACCCCAGGGTGTTGTTCCTGAAAAGTTTCAAAATTCTAGACTCTGTAGTTTTCCCTGCAGGCATGACACAAAAGCCCTGAGAAAAAGTCATCCTAACAAAAACAAAAGGGATTCGTCCAGGGCCAAATCCACAATAATCCATACAATAACAATAGGCTTCCAAGCCATACATAGCTTGGAAGCATAATAAATCAAATCTTATGATTGTCCAGTTTCTACTGAAATACACATGCATGTAACACACAAACCAGAATTATCAAACTGCACAATATCTTCTATAGTAAAAAAGAAATTCTACTTTGAAGGGAAAGACCACACAAAAAAAATTTTGTGAGACCATGAGTGAGACCATGCAAAACTGTGTCTGAAATGTGAAATATCTTCTCTGAATTTTTCAACTGATTGATACAATTTCATCTGAACAGGATCTAAACTAGACAACTAGACTGCTCCATGTGTTTTCTAGTCACTCAAATTCTGGAACTAAAAATTACAGCACACAAAAATGAAGATACAGTGAGTGAAAAGACCATTAAAAACTATCTGAAAATATCATCACTGATTTTTTAAGATTTTTTTTCCGGTCAATTAAATGCAGTCAAATGTTTTGATTATATGGTGGGTTATATGGACCATATTGATAATGTGGTTCACCAGGGATGTCACACCTACTTTTCTCTGGCCCTAAAGCAGAAATTTAACATTACATAACCTTTTTAACACAGAGACAAACATTGCAGGGGTATACTTCTCAATAACTTTATTCAGAGCTAAACATAAAACATGTACAAAATTTTGTGACATAGCTGGTGAACCATGTAATCAATATGGTCCATAACACTGACCATACAATCAAAACATCTAATTGCATTTAATTTGCAAAAAAAAACAAATGCAAAAAATTCCGGGATGGTATTTTCAGACACAGTTTTTTATGGCCTTTTCCCTCACCATAACTTCAATTTTGAGTGGTCTTTCACATTAAGATCTTCAGGTATTCCACACAAAGCCAGTGTCATCTTCCTCCTGATCTGCCGAGGGATCTTTGACTGGGTCCTTGGGGTGTCGAAACTTTGCCCATGGGTGCTCTTTCTTCTCAACTGGCGTCCTCTTCAACCATGGTCCATAGAACATCATGAATTCCTTGTAACCATTGAGGAAGTAATCTGAATGGTAATAATCAATTGCCTGCTGCCCGGATTCCTGCATGCACCAGAATAGGAAAACATTAGCTTTTACTCCAAGTACACATGAACAGTAGTCCTAGAGAATAGGATTCTGTGTTCGAACTCAGAGTCATATATCCTCATCTAACATGGCTGGGCGCAGAATACCAACATCTCAACATCGACAGCATGCGCCCAGTATATCGTCCAAACCATCAATAAATTTGGTGCTGGAGTAAGTCCAAATCGCACACCACTCCCATTATCCAAAACACTACCTTGAAGCATGCTGGACCAATTCAGTAAATTGCTTTCAGCAAGTTCCTTAACTATTTGGCTTTTGTCCTGCACAAATTTTATGATGGTTTGAGCGATATACTGGGTGCATGCTATCGTCGTTCACATGCAGGTATTCTTCATCCATGTATCACAGACAAGGATATACCACTCTGAGTTAGAACACAGAGTCATATTCTACAGGATTATGACTACAGTTAATGGTAGATGGGGATGCATTAGAGTGACAAGAAAACCTCAGATAACGCTGTCCAAGTACTGGTAGATGGAAACTTGGAACTTCGACACAGATCGAACAAACTTTACCGTTTTGAGAAATATTAACGAGAAGAGTTCAAAATTTGTTCACCTGATTTAACTCTGTAATAAAGATTTATTTCTGTAATAAAGATTTATTTTTCCATATACAACAGTGCTAAGGCTTATGGATTGAGTAAACTGGAATGCCCAGAGGAAAGCAATATGACCTTGGCAGGGCACTAGGTGAGACCAGTCACAAAAAAACACACTCCAATACATAAAGAAATACACAAACCAAGTTACAGAAAAGGTTGTGAATACAGGTTAATGTTGGACCCTAACAAAGTTCAGCGGAATGATATCATGTTAAAGGTGAACTGTCCCCTTTCCAGTTTTCATTTAAATGAATGATACACCTGTGATATGAAAAAAAGATGCAAACAAAAAAATGAATCAGGTGGGTATCTATACATTTGGTATTAAAATATATTTAACACCCAAAATTCTGAGAAGAAAATCACTTGTCTACCCTTGAATGCTGCTAGTGTGCCAAATACGCATGATGTAATTGTGGCATTTCCAGTTTTGGGAAGCAATGTTTTTCGCCTGTATACCGGATCAAAACACGTCTCCCCAAAATGGCTAGAGTTTAATTCAAACTGCTTATTTGGTACAGAAATGGTCATGTTTCATGGAAATTATCCATTATCGTCCCATGGAGGGGTTCGATGGGATGGCCTGAAACTTAATCCCCACGCAACTCGGTGAGTGATTAGCACTGTTGATAGCTTCACAAAATGGCACACCACAACTATGACCTCATACACTAGGTGACATCAGGCGTATAGAGAATAACAAACTACACAAAACTCAGCCTTATCAGCTCTCAATAGAATATAATTTTCAATAAATACAGCGCGTTTTGTTCTTTAAATCAAATCGGTTCCATGTTTCAGATACCTGTAGGATATACTGTGCCAATTTTGTATGAAAACATTGATCAACCAGGACAGTTCACCTTTCAATACTCCCAGTAACACTACACACATCTGACTGCATACAAGGGACAGAGCTTTGTGTTATGTGTTATCACTATCTGAAAGACTTGCCTGTTGAACTATGGACTTCTTGGCAGTCTGAACTTGCATCTCAATATAAGCCAACATTTTTTCTGAAGGCTCCATATCTCTCTTTTCCAGTTCATGAAGCAGATCCAGTTTGTAGTGAAACTCATGTGCACTGTTGTAGATCAGAATGGTGAAAATCTCTTGATTTGGTGAAAGTCCACACGACTGGAAATGTAAAATGTATGTTTGGTATGAGAATCAATGATGAATTAGCTTAAGCAAGTCTGTGAAAGATTATATGCACAGTTTAATATATTATCACTGAGACTAGGAAGGGCTAACATTAGAGCATATCATGCTCCTAATAAGGTACAGTTTTTGTCAGGTTCCTAATAGGCACAGTTAGGGCACAGTTCTGGTCAGGCTCCTATTGTCTCCTATTAGGGCACAGCTCTTGCTGGGCTCCTAATATGGCAATTTTCTGCTCAGGCTCCTATTAGAAAACAGTTCTGGCCAGGTGCCTAACAGGGCACACTTCTGGTCAGGCCCCTATTAGGGCACGGTTCTGGTCAGGCTCCTATTGCCTCCTATTAGGGCACAGTTCTGGTCAGGCTCCTATTAGGGCACAGTTCTGGTCTGGCTCCTATTGCCTCCTATTAGGGCACAGTTCTGATCTGGCTCCGATTGCCTCCTATTAGGGCACAGTTCTGGTCAGTCTCCTATTGCCTCCTATTAGGGCACAGTTCTGATCAGGCTCCTATTAGGGCACAGTTCTGGTCAGGTTCCTATTAGGGCACAGTTCTGGTCAGGCTCCTACTGCCTCCTATTAGGGCACAGTTCTGGTCAGTCTCCTATTGCCTCCTATTAGGGCACAGTTCTGGTCAGGCTCCTATTAGGGCACAGTTCTGGTCATGCTCCTATTGTCTTCTATTAGGGCACAGTTCTGGTCAGGCTCCTATTGCCTCCTATTAGGGCACAGTTCTGGTCAGGCTCCTATTATTGCCCAGTTTTGGCCAGGCTCCTATTAGGGCACAGTTCTGGTCAGCCGCCTAATAAGGCACAGTTCTGGCCAGGTTCCAAATTGTGTAAAGGACTGGTAAGGCTTTTATTTAAGCACAGTTCTGATCAGGCTGACAAAATTCTAAGAACAAGTTACAGAACAGGTGGGTTTGTGTAGCGAACAGGTCAATGAGGTCAGGCCTGTGAGGTCACTCTGTAACAGGGAACCGGTCTATGGGGGTCACCATGTAACAGGAACAGGGTTCTACAAGGTCAGGCTGTGACAGGTAACAGGTATATGAGGACAGACTGTAACAGGCAAGAGGTCTATGGGGGTGGGGGGGTGGAGGGTCAAGTTTTAACAAGTAGTAGGTCTATGGAGATCAAGTTTTAACAGGTAATAGGTCTATAAGGTCAAACTGTAACAGATAATAGGTGTAAAAGCATCAAGCTGTAACAGATAATAGGTCTATAGGGGTGAAGCTGTAACAAGAAATTGGTCAGTGAGTGTCAAGCTGTAACAGGTAATAGGTCTATGGGGGTCAAGCTGTAATAGATAATATGTCTACAGGAGTCAAGCTGTAACAGGTAATAGGTCAATGGGGGTCAAGCTGTAACAAATAGGTCTGTGAGGGGTCAAGCTGTAACAGGTTTTTGGGGGTCAGGCTGTAGCAAGAAATAGGCCTGTGGGGGTCAAGCTGTAACAGGTAATAGGTCTGTGGGGGTCAAGTTGTAACAGGTAATAGGTCTGTGGGGGTCAAGCTGTAACAGGTAATAGGTCTGTGCGGGTCAAGCTTCAACAGGTTATGGGTCTATGGGGTCAAGCTGTAACAGGTAACAGGTCTATGGGGGTCAAGCTGTAACAAGAAATAGGTCTATTGTCATATCTGTATTGGAAATCGGTTCAGTCTCCAGCCTGACAAAACTGGACATGTGAAAGTCAACTAACAGTAAACAGAACTGACACATTGTGGAGAGTCGGACAGTTTAAAAATACCAGTTTTCATAACAATTTAACTAAAACTTTGATCCATTTGATACTGAAAGTTTGACATGTTCCTCAAAGCGATCATAGGCCAAGTTGATTAAAAACATGTGTTGCCATGGTAGTTAGAATTGAATTATGCTTTTCCTGTTTTTGTGCAAGCACCCACACTAAAGATTATACTGGCCACACTACCACAGATCTACAGTCATTTCAGAAGCAGTTTAGCAGACACTGACTCTTAGGCAGAATTTTTTTTTTCAAACTTGGCACTAAATTAACATCAACACACAAGTACATGTATTTTGTTAAAAGATACACTGAAAAGTCACACGAAGAAAAAAAAATGCTAATCAACACATCACTTTTGTGTCTGGGTCACATCATACCACAGTTCAAGTTACACTGGGTTACATTAACGTTTTGACCTCACCTCAATGTCCTGGAGTAGCTGAAGTCCGTCCACTCTCTTGCGACAGCCCATGGCCAAACAGCCAAAGGTCATCATGTTAGGTACCAGCTTATACTGACCAATCACTCTCAGCAGATCCTGTGGAAAATCAGAAAATATTTCCATGTTACATGATGATGCTCTAAATCATTTAACCTGACCAGCTGCCTAAGTTGGGTGAGGTGGAGGGATTGAGGTGAATTTAAACCTCAAATTGTTTTGAGCAGTCTACATTATAACAGATTATGTTAAGGTGAGCAACTTCATTTATTTATTTGATTGGTGTTTTCCACCATACTTCAGAATATTTCACTTACATGACGGCAACCAGCATTTTGGTGGGAGGAAACTGAGCAGAGCCCGAGGGAAACCCACAACCATCCGCAAGTTGCTGGCAGACCTTCCCACGTACGGGAGCAACTTTTAACACTTCATTACGTTAAATGACCTAAAATTTCGTCCATGACTAAGTTGCTTATTTTTCCTGATTCTGAGAGATCTATTTATTTTAGGAAGGTGTTTAGAGGTTTGTTTGGAAGGTTGGATGATACCTCAGGGAGAAAATGTGAGTTTCATCCCCAGAAATAATATCTTATGATGTTTATTTGCTTCCAAAGATGCAATTTTTTGGAAAAAAATTTTAGGTCATTTACAGTGCTTGTGATGTTAAATCTGATTTCCTTGGTGTTTGTATTGGCTATCATACTAGCATTTCTTTCATGTAATCTTCTCTCAAAACTATAAACTCGTTATAAATTAGCATACCCTTGCCCCGTGATAATCTCTTCTCAGATTTCTCTTTCTGATCAGCAGGTTAAAGAAATCCACATCAGGCTGTATATTCTGGGATTCCAATATGTGAATGAGGTCTTTCTCTGCTTTCGTATTGGACGGGATCGCATTGACGAGTTGAGACAACGTTTTGATGTCTGGAGTGACATCATCAGCGGCCATATTGCTTAAAATTCCCAGCATTCCCCCTGATACTGCTAGTCGTCCCTCGGCTGATGTCAGTAGATTCAAGTCCACGCTGATCACACAGTTAGGATCTAGTGGGCTTTCTAGCACACTGGGGAGATCTGTACAACAAACATTTGTGCTGGTATATTCGAAATATCAATGTTGAAATGAGCAGTGAAAGACACATTTCATTTTATTTATTTATTTACTTGATTGGTGTTTTATGCCATACTCAACAATACTTCACTTATACAACAGCAGCCAACAGTATGGCGGGGAAGAAAATCGGGCACAGCCTGGGAGAAATCCATGACTATCTGCAGGTATCGTACGGCCAGAGAGGAAGCCAGTATGAGCTGGACTTCAATTCATAGCGATCACACTGGTGGGAGGCTTCTGGGTCATTACACTGCACTCGTGCCCTAACCACCTGAGCCACGGAGGCCCTCATTACATTTTACAGAATGGATCTGTGACATTTGGATGGGTTGAAATATTTTTTATTTCAGTTCTGTGGTGTACATAATTCTGCAGTCCTTCATTGAACGGCATCAAAAGACTACGGGAGTAAAAATATTTAAACACATAACATAGAATTCTTATCTATAGAATTAATTTCCTACTTACTACTGTAATGGACAATGAATTTTTTGCCTAATTCAGAGAGCTAATGACTTAAAAAAGATGTTCAAGGTTTCTTTGGAAAGTCGGATGGGAAAATGTACATATCAGTCACAAAAGTAATATTTGTGAGCATTGTTTGTCTTTAATAATGGATGGGGGGGGGGGGGCAGGGGCAAATATTTAGGTCACATACACTATTCAAGATATAACATCATTAACAATTTTTTTTTCAAAACTTAATCCACAGAAATCTCCAAATACCTGGAAGTGATGATAACTCTGCCAGCTGAGACTCCATACTGTCTGTATTCAGCTCAACAAGTCCATCTGCCCCTTCATTTTCAGCTGTGTTATAATCTATCAGCATCCTCTCACTTGACATATTTTTTGACATGAAGTCATCTTGACAAATACGTGACCTATCTGTGTTATATGATTTTCCACTCTCTATTTTGAGAGCAGACTGTTCCACCGGCACATCTCGTCCATATATGAGTGGCGCAGCCAAGCTTAGATGTCCAATCCCACAATCCCGTACCACACGTAGTAAAAGATTATACTGGTAAATAGTTGGCACCAGATGATATTGGCGCATCAACCTCCAAACCTGGAAAACAATCCAAAGTGAAAATCTAGTATATATTCAATACACACTTCAGTATATCTTTATACATTCAGCAATACACAGCAATAATAATTAACCAATTATGCAACTACAACATTCTTCAGTTAACCATTTTATGACATTGTACGTTGTAGTTGTACATGGGAAGGCTTACCAGCACCCTGGGGATGGCCATGGGTCTCCTCAAAGCCCTGGTCAGTTTCCTCTCACCATGACGTTGGACATTGTCTTATAAGTGAAATATTCTTCAGAACACTAATAAATCAATAAATCAATAAATGTGCTGCAATTATGATCAATTATGGTCAAATCATATTTATCACTGATTAACTGAATGACTGATTGATTGATTACCTGAATGATTGATTAATTGACTGAATGATTGGTATTCAGTGCTGCACCCATGTCTACAAAGAAAGAAATACAAAAATGTAACTTACCAGGATCGCATGTCTAAATCCAGCCTCTTTGTCAGAACAGCAGGCCATCAGCAGAAAACTGAAGCACTTGAGGTCAGGTTGACACTGGACAGAGGCTTCATCAAGGACCCTGAATGCCGCCTGGATATCCCCGCAAACGCCGTAAGCTACAGAAAGAATGTCAGAAAACATTTACATATCATTTTATAATTATTTTGATCCACCCAAACTCCATACACTGCAGTCAGAATGTCAGAAAACAGTTCTGTGTTTCACATATCTCATTATTACCCCAAAAACATCATATGCTACAGTCAGAAAGTCAGAAAATATTTTTATACATGTACTTTACATACTTCATTTTTTTCTCATATTTTGTTTCATTCTGATTGATACATCCACCTTATGGGGCAACTTAAGAATTTTCCATGAAGAGCAATTTATATCTAATCAAAAAAAGTGATGGCATCCAGAGTATCGTTTTAAGGCCTGCATGTGCTTCTTAAAAACCATTCCTACAGGCCCAACATAGGTGATATACAATTAACACAGTTCTCGTTTCCTGCACTAAATGTGCTTCATTATTTTAGCAAATTTCCGTAGTGTTGTGTTCTATATACAGGTAAAAATCCATTAAGAGTAAGATTTGCTCAATTTAGGCAATATCATTGAATATTTTAATAACACTGCATAATTTTTTTTTTTTTTTTTGGTTATTTTTTCCACCACAAGAAGACATTTTTACTCACAGGGCTGTTTTCTCTCTGATTCTAATGGTAACCATAACTTCCTAGTTTTTAACATGGAAAATACATGTGGTTGTATTTAGTCTTACCAACAAGCCAACTAACTGTCAGATGCACAAAAAACTTAAAAATACGTCAGAAGAAAGAAGGTTAATTGCTCTCTGTGACAAAAGTTGCAATATACTTTTTTTATTATTTTATAAATACAGCATTTTGGTGTACAGCAGACAGAGGTAGGACGGTTTAAGACCAAATGTGGGCGTAACATTAATGTTGGCTTCCATCGACTGTTGTTGGTTATGAGAAATCAGTCCAGTGATAAGAAAACATTAGGACAGAGGTGTGAAAGGTGCAATGGAACACCAAACACCTGAACTGGAGCCAGCGAGTTTGAAGAATCATGCATGCCCATGGAACACTGATTAACAGGATTACAGTTTCAGTAACAGATATCAGGCAAACATACTATAGCTTTCAAACATATATGCATTGTTTGCAGACATATTCAATACTAATGGGTACAATCAAGTAAGAGTTCTTATTACCAAATCTGTGGTTCCTTCTCAGGTAGGTGACATTTGGTTGATTGATCTCCAGCACAAGATATAATACTTATGACAACACATTCATCTTGCAAAGCTGGAATGGTTTTATTCTTACTATAGTAGTATGTACAACATATATTAACTAAACTACTGCATATTTGAACACTACTCATTACAAGAATAAAATTATATCCCTATTAATGAATACAGGTCAGTGTATTTCTTAAAATTAAGAGAAACATGAAATTTAAATGCTCTTTAATTTATACATATAAATAGTAAACAATTACTGTTTTTATATGGCTATATCCTATATATTATATTTATCATAAGTTCAACAATGCTTTCACTTACACCATGGGGATCATCTTTGTGGGTCTAGAAAACCATGCTGTCCAGGGTAAACCACTGATATTTTATGTATCTGAACAGTATCTTTCACACGAAATAAAATATGTATTCGTAATAATGAATTCCAGTATTTGTCTTAAAATTAAGAGTGACATGAAAGTTATATGCTCTTAAATTCATAAACATAAACAGTAACCTATACTATACAACCATGGCTATATATTGTTTATATTTTTATTTGCCTGTTCATTACAGCATAAGAATTTTTCACTCACATGATGGCAATCAGTTGTATGGGTGGAGAAAACCAGAGTGCCAAAGGTGAACCGTGGAACTTAGGCAAGTTACCGACAAACTCTCCCACTTGTGACACATATGCATATGTGTACACCTTTTTGATACAATACACGTACCACTCAAATTTACATGCATGTAAACCTGTCAGCATTTGCAACTGTTTATTACTTTAAAGGACATGAGAAAATACTTTTATAAATAGTCAGGATAATGTTGTCTGATAAATATTCAGCTGAGCTGTAGCTTATGACATCTGTCACATTCCACACTGATCATATACCAGCCTTAATGACTTTTGCAACAAATAACCCAACCAGAGACTGTATGAAATTCCAACCTAATCTCTTCCTTCATATCAGGAAATAAAATATTTCTTTTATTATAATATATTTCTTGCTTTAGGTACCAGGAATACACTTACATGGCTAGCTGTTGTCACTGTTGGTTACTTTGCTACCATTAATACATAGGTGTCATTAATACATATGCATGCTTATAAGCCTATATCTAAGATAAACTGTTGATTGGATCTGTCAAGAAAATAATTTATGGGTTGTGTTTAGTATTCATTTAACATATTGCTGTGTAATGAATTTGCCAGTGTATGGCTGGAGAGTGAAGGGCGAGAACAGACTTATTACCAGTAGCAGTTTTCAGATATAATGCTAGTTCAAACATGCAGCCTGTAACATGTAAATATGTACATGTACCTTGGAATATTCTCAGAGTTGTTATTTATCGGAGGAGATGTATATTAGGATGATATTACAAAGTCTACTGGCTTAAAGAAGGATGCTTTACATGGTACAAGGCTCGCGCGTCACCACAGTGTTGGTAGTGATTCCGACACGTGGTTTTTGAATTCGAGCATGTGACATTTTTCCCATATTTGCTGATAAATTGACCTCTTTTAGGATAAATTGAAGTGAGGCTAAGTCGTGGATGACATTATTTAACCCTCACTAGAGTCTGCATTTCATCGGTACACCCTTACACCAGAATGTTTAGGCTTAACTGGTTCATCCCGGCGATACAAGTCGATTCAGTTTTATTACTATTTATAGTACACGCAGATTGATATATGACGTTTTGGGGTGCCTTGCCCTTGCCCTGATTAGTTGTTACTAATGAGCATACTCTTCTTGTCGTGCCACTTTTGTATGGATAACTTTTTGTTACGCCTTCTTTGGCCAAACCAGCATAGATTCATTTAAGCACCATGTAGAGCCATTCTCACTGGAACTAAAGTTCTTTTCTGAGCGTCTTTCAGTGAACAGCGTACAGCCTATTTTTGCATGTTCATCTTGCATTGCTTTAATATTTTGAGGGTATTTCTATGCCAAGACTGAAAGAATTAAATATTCTGGAATGCCTTGATGTTGACAGGCCCACCAAAACATAAAATATACAAAAATCAATGAATTAATACATATATAAAGGGTACAGAGGACAGAGCCATTAATGCTTCCACCAAATGGATTTGAAATGAAAATATTTCAAGAACAAACAGCGTCTTTGCTACCCACTAAATTCAATTAGCCCACCATACATTCCGATGGTTTAAAAGCATTTCACTCCACTGGAACTATCCTAACAGTGTTTTCTCACCTTTGATCATTGACCTATAGGTGATAATATTTGGCTGGTGTCCCTTCTCCTTCATTAGGTTCTCCAAGTTTTGTGCTCTTTGCAAACCGTCTTGAGGCCAGGGCGAGTTTGAGCACGCATTAAACAGAGCTGTGTATGTGTTCGGTTTGGGCTTGATCCCCATTTTCTTCATCTGCAACACAAATTAACTACTTTAAGGCTTGCTTGTGAAGTCATCAAGATGATAATTTTATTTCTTTGATGCATTCTGTGCAGTACTCACTTACTTCACAAGTTGACAGTCCTTTCCATTGAAGGAGAAGAAGCTCAAATGTTCCAGTTTCAAAATTAACACTTATCCCACAGAAAAATTAAGCTCGTTAAACTAATGTTACACTGTACGAAAACCATGTAAAATTTTCTCAAAAAATAAATTAAACAAAACAAAACTTATATTACCTGGTTAAACACCTTGAATGCTTTCTTCGTATACCCTGCTCTGCCCAAAATACTGATGAGGATCGAGAAAACGTAGTAGTTGGGTTTGATGCGGTCATTTTTCAACATCCACACATCCAGTACATCTATGGCCTCTTTGATCTGTTGCAGAAATATAAACTCCACTGTGACGTAATAAGTAAGTCTTGTTATTAATATCACTTTCACACATTACCGAAAATAATCCTTCAAAAAGTCCTGAATTTACATCAGTGTTGCGATTCCCAACAAAACCTTGCAATCACCAATGTAATACTACTATAAAAATCTACTGCAAACCTTCAACCTTTTCAACCACTAAAGCACTTTTTTCAGTGCAATTTATGCATACAATGATTATGAAGATACTGCTAAAAATGATTTGTTTGCACGATTAAAGATGCAAGCCTCATAGAACTATGCAAATTATTTCTCTTATTAGTTCTGTCAGAATGTTTCATAATATTGGTTGCGGAGGTGGTTGAAAAGTTTGAAGAATTAGGGTATGTACATTTGGTGGGAAAACACAAATTTTCCTTGTCAAAAATCTTCCTTGTTCTAGAAGTATTACAGTTAGTCTTAATCAGATGTATATTGATGTAATTTGTGTTTTATGTCATCCTCAACAAACTATCCTTATAAATTTATAATTTAAATCTAGAACATCTAGTTCTAGTTTGTTGCCTGTAATGCATTTTCTGTATTGCAATGTATAATTCAAAGTACAACAATTCTCATAACATATGAAGTACATTTCAACACACTCTAAACCTCTCTAGATTACAAGAAATAATTTACAATGACCTCCCACATTTAAATACCTTTCCTTCATCTGCAAAATGTTTCATCTGTCGCCCGTACCATTCCGCTGAATGTTCACCATGAGAAGACAATCGGCGAAAAGGTTTGTCCTCTTCATCATCATCAGAACTGAAAGACAATCAGTATAAACTCAGTATATTAATGCAGCATTAGGCATAAAGATATACTAACCAGTATTTAACATGGCAATAAACCCACTCACAATGCTCTTACATTGCATTCAGTCTTGCTGACATAGTCATGTCTCAATAGCCAGCCTGTTGTTTACTATAGGTAAAATCAGCTCACTTTGATTCCTCATCATTAGACAATTTGAAGTCACTATGTTCACAAATTTAAAGCTATTTATTTACTTATCATTTATTTGATCCATGTTTTCGTCGTACTCACAAATGTTTCACTCATATGGCTGTGATCAAATTTATGGGTAACATCCACAGGGAAACCACTGCACGTCACCTGATCAAATGCCCCAATTTGAAGTTATAACTTTGTTTGCCTTGTGAGATGTTGATCTGTTTATCTCATTTTTTTGATTGTTGTTTAACCTCATATTCAGGGGAATCTACAAAATGTAGAAATTTATGGATGTATTTACTGCTAATGAAAACTTCGAAGAGATCATCTAGCACTACATCCATTTTATTCCCAGACTACTAGTCACTTACTTATAATCCTTTTCATCATCCTCATCCGTTCGCTTTGTCAAATCCTCGCTGCCTTCCGTCCACCTGTCATCACATTCACTCCTCAAGGTTCCAAAGTGTTCTGTCCAAGGCTTTGATTTACTGATCTTGACAACATCATAAGGCTGTTTATTCTGTCTGTCAAACTTACTGTTAAAATTACCCTCCCACCTGTCATACCTAGTCTTATTGCCAGTTTTCAATGAATTGTGTTCTGATTGGTTGTCAACAGAAAATAAATTCCTGAGATAACTTTTTTCATGGTAGTCTGGCTCTGTGTTTTTTCTCTTCAAACTTCCAAACAATTCCTCCTTTGGAAGTTGAGACATTTCCTCTTTCAGCAAATGATCTTGTCCTTTTTCCTCAGCGCTCAAAGTCCGCTTGTGTAATTTTACAACTTTATAACGTCTCCAATTTTCTTTCTTCGTGTTATGACTTGCACTCTTCTGAACAGGTCCATTTGGTTTATGAAGTGGGACTTTTCTGTCAGAAGAAGCATTTACCTCCCTTTCTGTGTCCCCTGCTTGAGAGCTTAGATGTGAACAAAATGGGAGAGCGCATTGTCGATTTAAGGAAACCCCTTCTGTCACCAGTGACAACTCTGACAACTGCCTCAGTGCTGGAGCAAGGAATCGGTACACTGAAGACATTGTGTTACCTGAAAAAAGAAAGGTACAATGTATTAACCTTATCTCAGCACATTATGTCCACAAGACTGAAAATTAGCATGGGCCATAATTAGTTTATTTCTTCATTTCTTACCTGACAAAACTTGAATAAATACTGCCAAAACAGTACGCCTGTTGACATCAAGTTATACAAGTTTATCCAACATCAGTTCTATTCTGTTGGGGCTCCTCCGTGGATCAGTCGGTTAGTGCGCTAATGCAGTGTAATGACCAAAGCCTCCCACCAATGTGGTTACTGTGAGTTCAAGCCCGGCTCATGCTGGATTCCTCTTCGGCCGTACGTGGGAAGGTCTGTCAGCAACCTGCGGTTGGTCGTGGGTTTCCCCCAGGCTCTGCTCGGTTTCCTCCCACAACAATGCTGGCCGCCGTCGTATAAGTGAAATATTCTTGAGTACGGCGTAAAACACCAATCAAATGAAATGAAATGAAATCCTATTCTGTAGATTTGATTCTAGTTGGCCTAATCCAAATGGCCTTCGACTTCAACTTACTTACACGTGATTACACCTCAACAGTTCTAAACATAAGATGATATGATTTGCAGACATGATACACAAAAAGAACGGTTAAAATACCAATTATTAACAGTCTATTTACTGTTCACTGCCATCTCTAAAATGTGGCTTGCATTATTTCATGAGCAGTTTTCGTGATCAACGAAAATGAAAACAATTATGTTACTACAGAGATATAACGTCAACCCCATATCTCACCTCGATCACGTCATTCAAGGACAGCTTTCAGTTTTTCTTACTTAAGAAAAACATACATTTCGTTGTAAAAAACGACTAAGTTAGCAATGTCACCTCCAACACATGTCAATCATTCAGAACAGCCGACAACGGGAATTCCCCTATGACGTTGAAAAGACAAAGTTGTTTCCCCTGACAAATTTATGCTTGAGTCTTTTCAGTCCTGGGTAAATAAAATATATTCATGTGGGTTATAACAGGTGTCAGTGTTAGAATATGCAAATCATAAATGTCAACAAACGCAAATTACACAGGAGATTTCATATTTAATTAGAAACATTTTAAATATGCATGGTTATTTCGGAGTCTCT
Source organism: Acanthopleura granulata (assembly GCA_016165875.1). NCBI lineage: Eukaryota > Metazoa > Mollusca > Polyplacophora > Chitonida > Chitonidae > Acanthopleura > Acanthopleura granulata. The sequence goes on along the minus strand of JABBOT010000002.1, from coordinate 926,705 downwards.
CTGTCATACAGCGCCCCCTATAGACGACAGTGCAGTCGCCAGATGACGAGTTAAGAAAAGAGGAGGTGAGGTGAGATGATGGGACGATAGATAAATATTTTCGTTTTCTGAAGTATTTCATCTCGGTCAGCGCGCTATACAATTGATAATGGAACTGCAGGATACATTCTACAATAATGCCCAATACATTGAAACGGTAAGTGCTGAGATACGGTTGACAGCCCTGTGCTAATCCCGAAACAACAACAACAGTTAGCATTTGACTTGTTATGCATCAGTCAGTTTCAAATCAGACTTTAACTTCTTGCCTGTGGGACTTTGTCCCAAGTTAAATTGCTCCATAGTCACCTTGCAGCGTAGTCATCTGTCACTCATAAATGTAGAGTGTGTAGAGATGTAGAGAGGCCTGGCATGGCAATAGTATTATAGTATGAATGACAGCTTTGTTGTTTAGTTTCCTGTATAACGTCAACCCTCATCCAAACTATTTTGGCTCATTATGACATTCTTTTGGTAAATTCCATAGCATACCCTACTTTTGTTGCGCTTGGACATCTGCAATGGGTGAAGTGGAAGGGGGCTATGTTCAGTTCACAGTTATCTATCATTGTCATGAAAGCAAAGCAGTACCATAAGGTTTTACTTTGCAAAATATTGCAAGAAGAACAAAATTCAGGAAGCTTACTATAGGTTGTTTTGGAAATGGATCTTACAATTATTAATTTGGAACGTCCCTCGGTTACGACTCTGTAGTAATAGATTGTCGGACGTGATGATAAGATTGCATTAGAAAATATTAAACAAATATATGTTAAGGTATGAAGTGATTTGATACTGACTGATGCAGCAGCCTAGATTTACACTTTACAAACTTTTAATTAAGCATTGTAAACTGTGTTAAGCAAATTTCAGTGTGCTTTTGATTAAACTCATAAGAATTATGACAGTGAATTTGACCATACATACTTGAAGATGCATAAAAACAGCTGATGCCAGTAAAACTAGTAAGGTGAAGAAAGTGACCATAAACATCATTCTCATGTTCTAATAATACAATAACTACAGTATGCCTTCTGTTTATTGAAATAATTTCCTGATGTTTAAAAAGAATAGCGAAACCTGATCATGATACTTATAGCATCCAGCTTTTGAAACAGTGAAATGATTGTTTGGTGCATTGCAGTTCTTACTGTTCAGGTTCACTTTTCAGGCATCTGGTAACAAAGTTTGCAGAAAATCTGTATTGTGTGGCAGCCAAAACATTGTTCTGAATGGCAAGGTAAGCATTTTACAAACACAACATCATTTAAGTTTACACCCATCTTTGATTTAACAGTATTAAACTAAACTGAAGTCAATTATTTCTAATTTTTTAGAAGTTAGTTGTTGCAGTTTTGCAGTGACAAAATGGGATGTGAGATAAGCCACTTTTTTTGCACTTTTGCTGATTATCATACTGTGACTCTTTTCCAGACTATTATAATGTCAGATTGCATCATTAGAGGAGACTTGGCTAATGTCAGAATAGGACGCCATTGTGTCATCAGCAGTAGGGCTGTCATTAGACCACCATTTAAAAAATTCAGCAAAGGGTAAGTTTGAAAGATTATCTTTCCCTTTCCTTTGAAGATTTGCCAGGTTTGGTTATGATGAGATTTCTTAGTTGCACATACTGTTGAAGTAGATCACTATATAGAGCAAGATTTGTGTAGTGAAAACTATGTTTAGATTAGTTGCGAATTTTGATATTAAAAAGTCTTCCATTGGAGGGAAAGCTAATGACAGAGTTTACTTATATATAAATGTAATGATATGGTAATGTGGTTATCCAAAGCCATGATTTTTCGTTCTTATAGGGTGCTTGCAAATTAAGAATATACATTTTGTGTGTAGATGCATGTGTTCTGCGAGCACGTTCTCCTGGTTTTAAACCTGGTCTCTCCACACTATGGCTGAAATACTACTGATTTGGTGTTAAGCGATAAGCATTCATTGATCCATTCATGTGTACCCTGTGTAAAATAGTAAGAGGACTTTTGCACATTGTGTTTTTACAGGGTTGCCTTTTTCCCGCTTCATATTGGTGACCATGTGTTCATAGATGAGGATTCCATCATAAATGCTGCTCATGTTGGGTGCTACGTTCACATTGGCAAAAACTGCGTGATTGTTAGTATAAAACATGCTTGTTAAAGTTTTCTGCAAATTCATTAGTGAAAACCGAAAACAGTGTTGCTGCACCTAGAAACATAAAACTCACACTCTTGCTCAACTGACAGATGGCACTACTCTTTATTAAGTGTACAAAATCTGGTTTAGCGCCATCTGGTTTAGCGCCATCTGGTAGATGGATGGGCAAACAGGCTGGGTATTTGGTTGGCTCTGGCCTAAATCTGGTAGATCCGCTGAATTATGTCATCTAATTAACAAGTAGCGTGTAAACTCTGAGGATCAAATGCTTCATTTTGACACAGTAGGATATTGGACCATGGATATGAGACTTTATGACAGGTGGGACCTCTGTGGCTGAGAGGGTTAGCATGCTGTTGTAGCGCAATGACCCCGGTGCCCCTCACCAATGCGGTTGCTTTGAGTTCCAAGTCCAGGTTGGCTTGCTTTCCAGATGTACATGGGAAGGTCTGCCATCACCCTGTGGATGGTCATGGATTTTCCCCTGGGCTCTGCCCGATTTCCTCCCAGCATAATGCTGGCCACAGTCGTATAAGGGAAATATTCTTGAGTGTGACGTAGAACACTTATCAAATAAATAAAGGAATAAATTGTGGCAGGGATGTGTGAATTTTAGTTTCAACTTCAAGATGAAAATGCTATCACCTGCCTATCGTTATCTAGTGAGTCATGTCAATACATGTAACTTGTAGGGCCGACGGTGTGTACTGAAGGATTGCTGTGCCATTGCTGACAACACGGTTCTTCCTCCAGAAACTGTTGTACCGCCATTTACGGTCTTCTCAGGATCACCAGGTGGGACATTCATTTTTCTTTTCATTTATATTTATGGAATAATTACACAGAACTGAAAGGGCCCCTGTGACTGAGGTGGTTAACCACTGTTGCCATGAAATCGAGTTCAGTCCATGCTAGCTTCCTCTCCGGTCGCACGTGGGAAGATCTGCCAGCCACCTACAGGTGGCCGTGGGTTTCCCCCAGGCCCTGCTCGGTTTTCTCCCACCATAGTGCTGGCCGCCATCATATAAGTGTAATATTCTTGAGTATGTCATAAAACCCCAATCGAATGAACAAATAAATAAATACACCATACTGAAAGGTTAATATCCAGTTTCCTAAATAAAGAATTGTTTAGTCCAAAGCTTGTTGGCACTCTCAGTGGGATAAAGAGAAAGTTGCAGCTCTTAAAATAAGAGACAAAAGTAGATGAAATATATATATATGCAATGATAAAGTATCCTAAACCAAGTTTAGGATAAGAGTACATTTTTGTTTTTGTGATGCCACAGAACAGAGATAATACCGTTCAAAAATTACGCCGCCGTGTTATCAGTTTTACCAGTGATGTACAATGAGGTAATTTCTATACCCCGAAAATTCTGTTTCTATTGAAGAATCTGTGGAGTGTGATTTTAGGTGTGCAAATCACACTCCTTTGTCTTCTGCAAGGGGCATGATAATCACACTTCTGCTCAAAAAACAAAAACAATGGCCTGACGTGAGTCACATGTACCCTGTTTTGCCTTTTAACCAACTTATTAGTCAGGTACAAGTGACACAACGTTGTGTTTCTGGTTTCTCCAACACAGCATATCCTATGACCTCACAAGAATTCCATATCAAATGCTAATTTCTAGAGTTGCCTAACATATGAGGAAAAAATGGCTGTGACTGCAATAGGTCTGTTGCCAGTGTTCTTCTGAAATAACAACAGTTACATTACTGGTGGCCTTTTGGTATAAAATCGTCTGCACAGATTGACTGACATGAATATTCATAATGTGTCTTTGTTCTTGTGATAACATTGTAGGGCGGTTAACAGATGACTTGCCAGAATGTACACAGGATCTGATGATAGACGTGACTCGCAGTTACTACCAGCACTTCCGCCCCAAATGATATTCCCTTGTCTTCTTTTAGCTATTTATGATGTGTAAGTCCCGAGATTTGTGTGTTGTTGTGGAAAAGTAGGTAAGGCCATCCTTAAAAAATTGTTTATTGGGTGGTAGGGAATTTTTTTTTTCACTCTGGCTCTTGAAAAAGATAGGGATTTAAAAAAAATTAACATAAAGAGAAGAATTAAAACTGAAGAAGAAAAGCTTTTTCTGCAAATAGCAATGAAAACTTTTTAGCAGGGCCCTTTATTGAATGGTAAGTCAGGTTATGCCCATTTAAAATATGTATATATGTATATTTAAGGATGGCCTTATGAAATAGTTTTTCATATAGCTCCTCTGCCATTTTTAACTCTTGTCGGTTATAAGCTCATGTTAAAGCTGCTACTAAGTTCAGTGAACAAAACATGCAGGTACAGGCTGTAATTAAATGTAGCAAAGAGCAAATGAGGATCATGAAATATTACTGTTGGTGCTAAAAACTTTCCAATAGGATATCACCTTACCCGTCACAATGAGGCAAAATAAGCAACTTAGTCGTGGATAAAATTTTAGATCAAAATATAGGCGTTTGCATTATTCAGGCAAAACTGACAAAATAACTGAGAAAGAAAACAATGATGTTTGAAGAATACCATGAAAGGTATTCCTTTTGAAAGGTGAAAACATTGCACTAAGTTTGCCTTTTTGCCACTAAACACCTTGCCTTTTTGCTAGTGTCGCCTCCATCTAGATGGAGTCCCCGTCACAAGTCTGTAAATAACTGTACTATCCTTTAATTTCAGATGACTTTCGTTTTGTCACTGAGGATGTGAATGATCAGCTTAACTTTAACTCCTCCATTCAAGCACAGCGCGAAGGATTGTGCTATAGAACGCAATCTTGTTGTACATGTCAATATTAAGGAGCTGTTCAGCGAGTCTGGCACCAAGAGTTGTGTCCCCTCCAATAACATCACGATCTTGTGCGATACTGATTCAACCAGTAATCCTGTTGTATTGGCACATTTACATTGAGATGCACATATAAACATAATTATTTATAATGTTTAGTTGAATGGAATCAACATATATACATCTGTTTATGCATTGCTAGTAAAATCTGTACTGCTTGCACATGTACTTTGTTCTGATTAATTGTTTGATAGTCTAAATCAACATTTCAGGTTAAATTTTGTGCTGGAGTTATAGGCTGGTGCAAAAGTTTCTGTGTCTAGACAATAGACAGGCTTGTCAATTTCAAAAAGTACAGGTATAAATTACACTATTTCTTCCAGCCAATGATTGGAAAGTTCTTGAAACTCTTGAACTTGCACTGCGTACTGAGTCAGTTAATGTTGACGATAGTACTTTTAATTTTATTAATGTACAACTCTTTAGTATAGATCATGTGGAGTTACTTCACTCTTTAGGGGTTTAATAGGGGAGGTGAAAGAATCTTGCATGTTCGAGAGGTAAACCTGAATCGCAAATGGTCTACTGGCCGCTAATTTAAGGTGGGGAATTAAAGAGAATTATGTATTTATTACGTATGAAATAGTAATAGAACGAAAACAAGAAAGTCTATAAGTCTTTGTGTTAAACTTATAATCTTGTTTCTATGTCGGTGGTTGTCGCCTGCGGTAAATTCCTTCCTTACCTTTATGATAGTTTGGAGGTACTTTGGGAGCCTTTAATTATCAGTCATGATTGCCTCTCTAAATGGAATAGCGTGTATTACCCATATGTGTTTAAATGCATGGAAATATATGGGGAAGCACATTAATGTGGACAAGCATAATTAGAGTGGGCATTGTATCAGGATGCCCTAAATAAGGTTAATACTTTTTTAAGATGACAAACGTCACTAATAGTTGGGAAGAGTTAAATGCCATATACGGTAATCTCACTGTTAAATACGGCTATCGAACTTCATGGATGCATGACTGTTTTTATAGGTGGCGTACTCATATATGTAGGCTATTCTTACGTAATCAGAAAGAATGGCAACTTCAAAGAAAAACGTGTTTCTGTCGTCATTTTATGGGTTAATGACGTCTGGAAACTTGATCCCACATGAATGTTCCATCGAATACGCTTTTAGATCTATACTAAAGAAAGAGAGGATACATTTCGGTTCATGATATTTCTTGGAAAAATCGCCAGTATTGTGCAGACGTTTTTCATGACGCACGTGCATTTAGTTGGATGTAGCATTTTAGAATTTTTGCATTGAAACTTTTCAGCCAGTTTCCATATATATGTTGAAAGAATAAGTCACGACTAAAACTTGTCTGTATATTGTTTTCCTCATCAGATGTTCCCGTGTTGTTCATAAACTAGCAGTTTATCTAGTCAAGGATATACGCAAGTTGGAAGGGTTTCTCCCATGCTCTCTCCCGGTTTCTTCCACACCATAATCGTATAAGTGAAATGTTCTTGAATACGGCGTAAAACTCCAATCAAATAAATTTAAAAAAAAATAAAAAGAAAATAGCCGTGGGCTCATTTATATATATTATCGTCTAGGGTTTAAAGCCGATCGTAAATGGTAGATCTAGATTTCTATTCGAATCGAGTCGTACCTAAGACGATATAACATCAGTAGTCTTGGTACCACCTCTCTTGACGCTGAGCATAAGACCCGGTGTCAATATATAATGTGACTTGATGGGACGTAGTGTCTCATGTCTTCGCCACGACGTTCCAATGAGACAGCACTGTGAACATGTCGACATTCTGTCCGGCATGCTACAAGCAAGACACCGTCATGATATGACGGAAATAACGTAGAACGTGATAGATATTAACGAAACAAACTAAAGTTATGCCCAAACCATTTCTTCTTAGCACATGTGTGGCATTATGCGTCATACCCTTCGCACAGTTTGTATATAGTCTTGTTCTCTTTACTTGACCACTGTTTTCCCTGTGCCCAAGAAGATTTCGCGGTCATGACATCTGTCAGGTTTAAGAGTGGAGAATACTGAGCAGAATCTGGTGCAAAGCATGGAATTATCGTTTTTATCTGACAAAACCTCACATAAGGCCACAGCTGACATAATAGGCCTGTTCTGCCGAAAAGGAAGCGAGTCGGTACGGCGGAGTTTTAGCCCATCGCTGGAACGGTGTCAAACAGGACGCAGTCCACATGTCCGTCACCTCTGCCAGTAATCGGTAAACGTCAAATAGGATAATCATGGTATTGTGAGGGAAATGCGTTTACCTAAACACACGCTATAACTGCAGTGTCATGTTGGCCAAGCATTCCGCACTGCTGACTCGATATATATTTATACAAAGAAAGAAGACATTATAAGAGGAAAATCTTCACGAACGGAACTGTACAATTTTGAAATGATTTTGTATTGTTTAAAATTGGTATGTGCACGAGAAAAACTAATTTGCACAGAAATAACGAATTTGGACAAAAATGATACGTCCCTGTTTCAAAATAAAAGAATCTCCGTTGTCCACTACACTACTGGTACTTCAAATTTATGTACACTGTTTCCAGTTTTTAGGCCATATATATCATAGTAAAGTTAGAGTGGTCAAATCAAAAGACAATTATTGTTTTAAGCATGAAGGCCCCAGCAAGATATTTTGCACAAAAGTTTGAAGCTTTAAGATACAAATTGTCTGCAAATTACGTTTTGGGGGCACAACTTCCTCCTTCTCGAAATTAGGGCTGACGAAAATGAATATCGGCTGTAACATCCATTGTGATACTAAACTTAACACTTTATCACACATTATTACATTGTAATATTAATTGTACGTTTTGTCATTGTAAATATGAAAACTGTGAAAACAAATACTATTTTTGGACCCACTTAGCGCAACAGCTGTGGGCCATTTCCCCGCCTTACCCCTTCTCCACCTTTGAAATAATTTTAAATTCACCTATGATTAATGCAAGGAAGCGATTGGAGAGAATGTTACGAAATCGACAGTGGGCATTTCTCTGGAATAGCTTGACTGAGTGGGATTCCTCGTCTAATTTAAGGCAATCGATCGAGACAACGCTATAAATAGACCTGGCTTTGGGACTTCCCTGTCATACGCAAACGCCGTCAAAACGTGAACGAATTCCTAATGAAACAAAGAAATCTTGCGTCCTTCAACCAACTGGAGATACAAAGAAACCCTTCACTATCTATCACGGTTGGTTTGGGCTAAGTGAAGATGTCAGAACAGTGTTTTCAGGAAATGGTTTCTGTGCGCTTCTTGTCAATACTGACCATCATTCGTCCATCCTACAGACAACCTCTTCAGTCAAAGCTTGTTAATTGGAGGGACTTCGCTCCAACACACCTTAATCAAGACGTATATGCAGATGGCCGGATTAAACACTCGACTAAACACTGACGACATTAAATATAATATATAGCTGTGGGGAACAAAACATTACCAGAAATCTTGGGGTAGCAAGTGCAGATTCACGATTACATATGCGACATTCGGCTGAAAATACGAAGACAAACATTCGGGCAGATACATAGACAGAGCACCTTACAAAGCTAGCTGCTACCCGCAGCTAAAATTTGTATCACATAGATACTCAATAAATTAAATGCAGGAGCGGGATTTGTGAGGGATTTTGAGGGTCACAGTTATTCAAAGCTACAGCAACAGCTGAAGAAGCAAGAGCTGGATTCAAACACGGGACCTCAATGGTCAAGGGCCTAATTTTGCAGCGCTTCGAACATTTGAGCCAACTAGGTCCCTTATTTGCATAATGTGAAATGTGTGTTCCGGCGTGATATAGTACATATCGTGTATGCAAGTGCATGCATGTGACCGGACTTACCAGCTAAGAATTTGAACCAGCGATCTCCCGGTTTTGAGTCCACGCCTCTACCATTAGACTGAATGGAAATTCCCTGCAGCCCGAAGGCAGGCAGCGCTTATACATAACCATGTTACAAGTACAGGGACGTTATTATGTTTAAGCTTTTGAATTCGGATAGTTTGATTGCATGAGGGGTATATTTGCTTGATTCATGACCTTGACATGTAGTCGTGATGTCTTCCTGCTCCGGTTTCACGTTTGGGGTCTGAAATGTTTTTCTGTATCGATATAGCCACCGAACACACATCATTGCTCAATAAGTGCTAAGTGGGAAAGGAGCATGTGTGTAAAAGTATTTGTCACATACAGACATGGTGTTACTGACTCACTTAAATTACTTCATGCCTTATTAACTGAACTGAACTTGACTTTGGGGAATTAAGCCGATAGATTTGCTTGTTTCCTCACATGGGGATTAAGGTCGCTTATAACATTATTCTGCACGTTGTCATATATCATGGCAGTGTCTCTATGTAGAATGCTCCGTGAAAACGTCGATCTGTCCTTCGTGTCATTTCACTGAAGCGTCATACCGAAGACACAGATATGGTACCCTCTAAGGTCACACCGAAGTCACACCAGAACTTGGCTTATTGTGATAATTTCAAATTTAAAATCAAGAACATCATAAAAAGTGTGTAGCATATACAGTAACTGTCCTTCAAAAGTCCTGTCGGCAAATCTTCAAAGTACTGCAAATACTCTAATAAGTACACAGTATTTTAATTGCTGTTCGATATTATTATAAATGTTGTTAATTATA